>JAODUE010000698.1:0-13061 GCA_027564755.1 Amblyopsis hoosieri
CGGGAGAGAGAGAGAGAGAGAGGGAGAGAGAGAGAGAGAGAGAGAGAGAGAGAGGGAGAGAGGGAGCTAGAGAGAGAGAGAGGGAGAGAGAGAGCTAGAGAGAGCTAGAGAGCTAGAGAGAGAGAGAGAGAGAGCTAGAGAGAGAGAGAGAGAGATAGAGAGAGATAACACATTTTTTAAACGTAGCTTCAAGTCATCAATATTTTTTCATCCATGTTTGATAAATGTTACTTAAAAATGTGTGTGGTACAGTGAGCTCTTGACATGCTTAGTTCTCTGCTACAATGGGACCTATTATAAGAGCTATATATTACACAATTGTTGCCAAAGTTAAGAGATCCAAGGTGCAATGACATTGTTGACTCATGGCCTCTGGTAAAACATTCAACAATCCTACCAGGGTGTATACTTATATTTACTATAGTAAATATAAATAAATATTAAAGTAAAAGTAAATATTTTTTTATATTTGTATTTTATTATTGCTTTTTCTTTCTTTTATGTATTAATTTGAAATGCATTTGAGCTCATATCAGATAACTCCGTCCACCTCAATACAACGTACACGTTCAGGTACCCCAGCCCTACACCCAGACCTACACTAAAGGTAGGTGTTAGTCAATGTGCGCGTGACCTTTCATAAACACTTGCCATAAAAGTTAACAGAGGATTTGAAGTGCTCCAGTGCCTTCGGGACTTGGATGATGACCTGCCAGCTGCTGCTCTGTAGCCAGTAGTTGGCCGGCCAAACCACCAGGCCCGGCAACTATGACGCGGCTGTTTCCCAAGCAAATGGGCTTCAAACGTGAGCGGATCTGCAGTCTGAACTAGAACCTATATACAAAAGAGTGCCTTCATCTCCGCTGGAGGTTTTTGCACGCTCTTTCTGTATGTGGAAGTCAGCTGTCGGCATGGCAACGTCTGTGGAGCCCTTTCTGTTGGACTGGAGGTATAAGCTGTTTTCCACACGTTTCTGCCCCCCTCATTGGTCCTGCTGATAATGTAGCTACAGTATACAGTACGAGGAGTCATGTTGGGCAGGGATGAAAATCACTAACGGATGTAAGGTGATGTGATCTTCTGAACTAATCTTATCCTCGGATACACAAGCCCCCAAAGCTTTGAATAAATCAAGAGGCCAAGCTCAGCCAGGCTCTTCCATTCTGTCCGGTTTGATTCTCTTTACTCCGTCCAAGTTACCACATGTGCCCGATATATCACTTGGACTGTATCACCTTCTCCCTTTGTTTATCCTCTCCTAGGACAGCCATGTGGAATCCTCATCTTCTCCGCTCTCCCCTTCTGTCCAGCGTTTTTACAAGCGACCGGTTACTGGGCCTAATGGTTTGCAGCAGTGGAGCATGATATCTTGAATGTAACAATCAAAGAGGCATGCAAGATGTTGGTATTTCCTCTGGCTCACAGCTGTGCCGGGGATTCCAGATTCAGAAGCCGTAATCTAAGTTAAAGACAATAAAAAGCCCTACTTCAAAGGCAGTAACGTCGCACTGACATGTATCACTACGTCACCGGGTTGCTAAGGAGGACTTGTAATTATTTAATTAAAGCTGCGTCAGATCACTTTTCTTGGGGTAAATTATTAACTTTTAATTGCTAATAAAAGTAGAAATGCCCAGCTAGCTACTTTGGCACAGTAAAAATAACTGCTATGGTAACGCACACTTTCTGCCTGAAGTGAAAAAATAATTTAGGTGAAAAATCTATTGGAAGTGAAAA
Organism: Amblyopsis hoosieri; assembly: GCA_027564755.1. Lineage (NCBI taxonomy): Eukaryota > Metazoa > Chordata > Actinopteri > Percopsiformes > Amblyopsidae > Amblyopsis > Amblyopsis hoosieri. The sequence goes on from JAODUE010000698.1 coordinate 1,738, forward strand.
TAATATTTGAGTATGCCTGTTGTTACCACATGTAGCCATGTGACTATTCCAAGTTTAATGTGCTTGAAATTGCCATTAAAACAAATTAGTCTTGCCAAAGTGACGGACTGAAAATAACGGCAGAACGTTTAGGTCACCTTATATGTCGGTGTCATTGGATAGCTGTGGGAATCCTCTCACCTGTGCCAGGGACCAATAAGGATTGACGAAATAGATCTGTTGAGGGGGGAAAGATCGCTAAATCATTACTGTCAGCCAATCGTTCAGCTCCAATTGAGCTGAAGCGTGTATTTTGTCATGGTTACAGAAGCACTCTCTCCATGTCATTGCGAAACCTCTGTGTATCACTGAGGTGAGTGTGACTCTGTGCCAGACCAGACAGATGCAGAAATATGCTTTAGTTTATGAGTTCCAATGTTCTGTCTGCAGGAAAGCACTGCACTGTTTAAAGCCTGGAGACTTACTACTCATGCAAAGTCCAAACATAACACAAATTTAGTTCAAAAGATTGTCATAAATACAAGCGGAATTTATTTTTCCCATCTCGGTCTTTATATTCTCCAGTTTTAGAATATTACTTATTACACAAGATATTCCATCAATCAAATCACCTAAAGTACAAGATGAAATGGAGAACGCTCACATGAGCAAAGCTATAATGCAACCTAAGGAAATCAAATGTTTGCTTTTCTTGAAACGAGTCCCTGCTAGCCCACTATCTACATGATGTAAAACATACTGCTAGTAGCCTACACTAACTGCTCTCGGTGGTTGGTCACGCCTTGCATGGCAGCTATTACCATCGGTGTATGAATGTGTGTGAATGGGTGAATGTGAAGCAATACTGTACAGCGCTTTGAGTGGCCGGAAGGTTAGAAAAGCGCTATGTAAATGCAGCCCATATACCATTTACCATTTACACTAATGAAAATGTGAGGCCAAATCGACAGGAACTGAGGTGGAGGATAAGATCAGTTGATGGGCAATGTGTAAAATACTGACCTCCTGTAGTAGCCACATTGTCTTTGATAAAATATGAATAGTAATAACACAACTCATGCAAATCCATTGTTAGCCTCCCACCATCCTATGAGACTCGAGTTACTTGTGTCTCATGGTGTCGCATCCAGAGGTGGTAATGAGGACCCAAGTGCAGGATATTGTTGGTATGATGGTTTAATGATGACCAGGTTTGCAGAACAGAACTCAAAAACACAGACACAACTAGACAAAGGAAAATAGACAAATGATCCAGCACAGGGCAGACAGAAAACAGGGTATTTAACACATGAAGGGGTGATTACAAATTGGGGACAGGTGTGGCAAACACACATGGAGCACGGGAGAAAGCGAGGACATCCACAGGTTGGGAGGGGAAGTGCAGGCAGAGAGACAGCCCAGGAGTCATGACACATGGAGGCTAAACTCCAAATACGTCTCTTATTTCAAACTGTTTCTGGAGCATCTCTAGCTTCTCCTCTGCTCGAATGAGAATGTGCAGGACGTGTGGGTTCAACCCAACCGCTGGGACTTGTACAGCAACACCACAAAGATGCTTGAGCCTGCATGCAATGTTTTGCAGCATATACCCTCTTGTTTATGGCAAAACACAAGTAGATTATGTGAACCAGGGTGCCACGAATTAGAGGAAAGGCAATGTAGGGGTTTTCCATGAACTTGGCTACTTTAAGCGTTGTTTCCACAAGACAAGCGTTGCTTGTTACAATGGAAAAACAGCATGGTGTGTCTGTATAGCAAGCAGCATGTGTCATATTAAATGAGACCATTGTGCCCGGATGGTGGCATACAAAACAGGCCATGTCGCCTATTTGGCTTACCCCACTTTTAGGTCCAAACGAATGTTTGTTCCAAAACATTTGATTTTATCCTTTAAAAATACATTATTTTGATGAACTGGAATTGGATACTGTATGTTCATTGTGTAATCTGAGAAACTTTCTTTTTGACTTGTCACTCTGTTCCACAGGTTAGCATAACACTAGTTAGCACTAGGGATTTCTTCTAATGTAAAGTGCGTTACAAATAAAATGTATTATTATTATTATAACTGCACGGTTCAACGTAATCTGGCCTTGTGTGTAACCCATAGACCAGGTATGTCAAACTCAAGGCCTAATGGAAAATATCATATGTCTATTATAACTGGTTATGATGTTGTTGATATTGATATTGAAAGAAATGGCCACACAAAAAGTGGGCACAGAAAACAGGGGCTTTTAATGTGGGTATGGTGAGTAGCCTTGGTTTTCGCGGTAAACCAGTTAATTAATAGTTAATTTGTCACTCACTGTGATTGTTTGACACCCATGCCATAGACTGTATATATAACTAAACTGAAGAACGTGTTTGAAGCTCGAGCTGTGATGACTTCTGGCTGTCGCCATCTTTGCAATACCTGACTCTGCCTGTACCTCCCTGCTATCCATATTGATACGTACAGTATATACATATACACCCCCCCGTACAGTTGTTGAAACTAGATGTAGAGACCAACATTGTTTTTTTATTAAACCAGGCTGTAAACATGTTAGTTTGTGCTGTAATTTCAGACATTTTAACATGGTTGTCTATGGAGATTGACTCCCTTTTGGAGCCAGCCTCATGTGGCCAATCGAGGTACTGCAGATTTTGACAATTCCGCGTTGTATTAATTTCTCAGCACCGGAGGGGAAAGGAGCAATAGGGGAGCGGGTGTAATGGAGTCCCACCTGGGTCTTGTAGAGCAGACCCTCTACAAGACCCGCTAAAACCCAATGGGCTCTAGCGTGCGCCCACAGAGCGTCCATGAGGTGACAGAGAGTGAGATTTACGTAACTTTACTACGCAGCGCTGCTGGCTGGCCACCGTCACGCGGACCCTTGCTCAAAGGCAGAGTCACGTTCGATCAGTGTGTTGCGGCCCTGACGGTACCCGGCTGTATCGTGTCCGTTGGGGCTGCATGCTCGCACCCCTGTTCATTTCAACTGGAGAACATGTGGAACCGCTTTAGGTCACAGTGATTGACAGTTTACACATACTCAGCCCAGATTTGAATACGAAATATGAGCACGAAATAGCGAAACATTGTTCATGAACGAGCCAACCAAGCCTAAAATGGCTAAAATTTTCGCCATTCGAAAGACCACAAAAGGCATCTAGTTAGCTCAGACTATGTTATTTCATCTTTCATTAGAGTGTGTTCTCACAAAGTAAAACAACGGTCTGGGTCGGTAACCCCAAATGGGAATAACATTTTTGAATAAAAATATTCAGAAAATACTGTTAAATGCTGTTAATTAAATGTACATGCATTTGGAAACGATTGTTTCTAACTTATATTTACATGTGACACTATAAAAAGTGATGCTTTATTGCCGTGTGCGTGAGAGAACTTCTTTGTGAGGGTCGTCGTTCCAGATAAAAGGTTGCCGCCTGCCGCCTCTCGATGGACTGGCTCCAGTATGCCTCCTGCGGTGGTCAATGGGGCTGTCCTGTAGCGCTAATGTGAACCAGCTCCACAGCAGAGCCCTGCAGAGTAACTTAAGACACCTCCGTCCCTCATTTCCAGCTTGCGGTTCGGTCCCAGAACAGCCAACCATTTCCCCCCCTCCCAGTGATCTGACATAAGTCACGGCTTGGTCAAGTCTTCAGCGTCTGACTCCCTCCCAGCTCTCTCACAGGTTTTACATGAAGTGTGATGGCGGCTTGGGTTTCACCTTTTCTAGGCACACGCAGAAAGGTAGTTACTGGAGCCTCGCGGCTCCGAGTAAAGATCTTGGACATAATGTCAGATCTCCGAGGGTAATCGTCAAACTCAATCGTCAAACTTCCTCAATCTGCTATAAAGATGGATTCATAAAATTTTCAAACGCCCCCTCGTCTTAAAAATGAAGTGTACACATTGTGAGCCCCCGGTAAAGTGTTCAAAATTGGCAAAACTGGCAAGACAATTTTATTAAAGAGGGAAAGTCAAGCTGGAACAAGACCGCTGCAACTGCAAAAACACAGCTCTTAAACTCCAATACAGTTTTATGAGCCAATCGCATTAAATGACTTCCTAATTTTACAGGCCATCTCTCAGCAACAGATAAACTGGATATTAACACACCGTTTATGGCCGATGATGTCAGGATAAGAAACGAGCGAATCCTTTCTTGAAATAATGAAGTTATATCTGAAGACAAACTAGCGAAGGGAATGTTATGTGGCTCTAATCACATGCCCAACCTCCAGATTCAGAGCGGAACCAGAATTAACTTTACTTTCCACCGTGCCTATACCTCTTCTTGACCACAGCAGATGGGAAACGCATATGAAGCCGTTAAAATCTCAAGCAGGCCCATGCAAAGGGTCTTCCCGATGGTCCTCGGTCAGGACCTCAGAGGTGTCAGAAGGCCTGCTGGCACTTCTGAGGAGGCATGCCTGCTAAATAGATAAAACCTCTTCAGCCATTCAGTTTCTGTTACACCCGGCAGCCCACAGCCCGGTTACAGGCTAAAGGTTAAAATGCATGTAACACCTGTCTTGGTCAACACTAATTAGAACAAAGTTACTTTTGTTGCTGGGAAAACAAAGCAAAATATGTATCCTTTTCTACTCATTCTTCTTCTGCACTCAAACTGTGAAAAATGCAAACATAACAGGAATAAAAAAAGGTCACTAGTTATTCAACTAACTTTAATTTTTAAATGATTTCTCTTCTCTTTTGGAGAAGACACCTTGACTGTCTCTATACCATAATATTGAGTCCTCATGGTAACGCTTGCTGTAAAATAATCCATTCTTTACAGACTGGAAACAATTGACTTTTTATCATCCTCTTTTCACTTCCATTGTTTCTCAAATGGATACTTCAAACCCACCTACACAGCTGAGTGTGAGCTCCACATATATACGGTAGTGTGTATTCTGGAGCTACCTGGGTCAGTTCATGGCCTTATCGAGGGCAGGAAGCCACAGAGTGCAGGGTTAAAATCAAGTTCAATTTGACCTTTTAACCAACGTGAGTGGAATGAAATATCGTTCCTTACAGTGGATATACATTTCTTACAGTTGTGCGCACACGCACAGGCACACACGCGCGCACATACATGCACGGACTCACATGCACGCACACACACGTGCGCACGCACACTGGCACAATCTGTCTGCTTTCATACACAATTTATGGTGCAACACACAAGGGACCCTGAAACCACATTTACTGCCAACTGCAGTGGGGAATGAATGCACCCATTCGGTCCAGATACACTATTTGCTCAGTGCAGCCTTGGTTCCGCGGGCCTCTGGATCCATCGATTACAACAGTAAACAGGCCAAAGGAATATACAGTACGTATACATATGTGGATGATACAGCTCAGAGAGATCACCTTTGTTTATATAGTGTTCACTGTCATAGCTTGCTGTTGCAAGCTGTTGGTTGTTTATTTGTTTGTAGGTTTTGTTTTGGAAACAGGAAGGCAAATAATCAAATGCATTATGTGTAAATATGTGAAGGTCTGACATTGTGAATGTTTGGCTTTGAGGTTGGTTCAGTTTTGACTTTTCGGCGATGATCCAAAAAGAAACGAAATTGTGATTGATTCTAGATTAATTTCTGAAATAAATCAGCCCTTCACAATTACAAACAAGCAGCAATAAACCGTTTATTTTTCTGTTTAAAGTTATAAAAGCCATCTTCTGCTTATTGTGCAGTTTTGCTAGATTGAGATGTGCACTGGATACAAGTGTCAGAAGTATGTTTTGCTTTTCCATAAAGCTTGGCTTGTGGGTAACCACATCTTTAAACACCCAGGAGGGCTAAACTAGTGTAGCAAAACGTGTAATGACATCTAAATCAATGAGTTTCAGTGACTGCTGTTGTTTTAACTTTCGCCTGCTTCTGGTTTTACTGCCAGACAGATTTTGGCTCTCCTCTTCCCTCTGCCGAGGCTTAGAATCCGCACCAAATGTTTCACATTACCCAGTGTGAAAACCCTCCTAGTCTTCAGTCTTTCCTTACAAGTCCATACATCCGTGGAAACCTGATATTTCATATTTCACTCTGGTTTGTGGATGTCATTGCAAGTGGACGCCAGTTCACATGCAATGTGCCCGATCGCTGCCTTTGATCAGCCTGACCACAACTAATTGGGGATGGAGAACAAATGAAAGAAATATCAGTAGATTTCATGGGAATTGTCAGTATTGCCTAAGCCTCATGGCTTTTCCATTAACATTAAATATAGTCTGCAAAGTCTCGTGTAGTTTTAGGAAGATCGTTTCTTTGGGTGAATGCGTTAATAAAGTATATAATATCTTCATAACTTTATACATTTTTGCAATGTTTGTTGTTGGCTACACAAGCAATGTTAATCAGTAATTTCATATTTTATGTTCATAATACTCACATTGATCACACAAATGATCCTTTAAAGGGAAAAGTCTTCTGTCTTTTTGTTCAGTGGACTTATTTGTGGCTTTCTCTAAGCTGTATTGTAGCACTGACAATCATTTAATGAGACACTGCCCCACAAACAACACATGGAACCATAACATTTACTTTGTACACCTTTAAAAGGGTTTTTTACGGTGACTGTCTAGTTTATAACAAGTGATCCCTATAATAAAGTGACCTCCTTCATACATCCTCCTTGACTTTGTTATAAATTGCATCTAGAAACATTATCCATTAACCACAAAACCCACATATGGTTTTAAAAGGCATTCACAATAGAGAGAGGAATTGTTCTGGCAAACAAAATTCATTCCATTGACCAAATATCAGGGAAAAGACGTAAAAATAAATGTAAAGCTGCATAAATGTTCCAAGTGTTTAAGAGTGGTCAAGCAATCCCAGGGGGCCTGTTGAGGAGGGTCTCCGTTCCTTTGTAACCTTGCGAGATGGGTTCGTTCAATCTCGTGCTCTTGACAAACCTTCCCTTTCAATATCTGCTTCACCAGAGATCTTAGCAGCGATTAGCACAGTGGAAACAAAAAAGCCTCCTCTACTTGACAAAGCGGCGTCCACACCCACCGATTTCTGCCGCACAAACATGTCAATAAGGAAAGGTATGTATCAGTCATAGCAGTAGGTAACCTGTCAAGCTTCGGGGAGCTTTTCTAAAAAGGGCGGCTAATTTTCCGGTTAGGAGGGCGGGTTAGACACGGTCCCAACAGCAGGTGACTGGAATGAGGTCATGATGTGGTCAGGGGGGGTAGGGGGACGGAACTCTGTGTGTGTGTGTGTGTGTGTGTGTGTGTGTGAAACCTGTCATCTGCTGCAGCGTTGTCCTGCTCTTCCTCTCGGGCGCTCAAGGTGTCGTTTCGCGCCCGCAATCGTCAAAGCCTCCTCTGCTGTGGAATCTCCAGTGTGACAGCAGGATGGATGGGCTTGCCCGCGCTAGAGGAGGGCCATTTGGGGGGGGGGGGGGGGGGGATAACTGACTTAGGCTGTACCGCCGGTGTTGTCTACCACGGACGTGACCACTTGCCGTTACCACGTGTTATCGATCCATTACATTAGCTTGTGGGTTTGGGAAGAATGAAAACATCGCTCAAATTAAAATCTGCGTCAAAATGTTTTTGCAAAGCAACTGGGAGGACATGTCAGTGGAAAATACAGTATATTGTTGAATTAGCTATATTTGTTATGTATCAGAGGGTCTAGTATCTCTGCAGAGCAGGCTCTTTGAACACTGTACTGGCAGGGTTCACAGTGCCATTTTCAGGCAACGTAAGACATACAGCAAATGCAGATAGCATCACTGCCGTAGCTCATCAATCTTGATGTAGCTGTCTGCTTTTAAGAGTTCCCCTTTGTCGATCCAGCCCACTGAACGCGCTTGCCTTTCATCAGTCGCCTACAGCCACGGATGCAATATGGGACACTTGCAGACTTTGCCGGGCGTCCAAAGCACTTGGCATGTTTTTGCAAGTTCTCAGCGAGATATTGTGTTTTGTGAGGTGTTAGCTTACACCCCTGCCCTTCCCACCAATTTGCTGTGTGGTGTAGAGGAGGCATAAATCTCCCAAAGTACCCGTTGGACAGAGATGTCCCCCAACTGCTGGGAGCAGTTCATAGAAAATGAATGAGTGCACCTCAGACTAGCCTAGTGGTTCTGCAACGGTTTGCCCCATGTGATCCCCTAAAAAGCAGTGATCCGTTGCTAAGGGCAGCAGTGGCGCAGTGGGTGGAGCATGCGGGCGACAGGTGATCCAGAAGTTGCTGGTGCAAACCCAGTTAGGTCCTGACGAAGTGTCTTTGAGCAAGACACCTAACCCTAACCAGAGGGCTTCTTGTATGGGTGAATGATAGGCAATGTTGTTGGCTGGTAGGTTGCACAGCGCTATGTAAAAGCAGTATATTTACCATTTAGTAGCTAACTAATTTCAGCATGTAGAGGAGGCATTGAACCACATCTAATAATAGCACATTTATTATGCTCTCTATTATTTATTAAAGGTACACTCATCTGTTTTATTGTAGCGTCCCCATATTTTGAAATACAACCAGCTTTAAAGGAGCGTATGGCTTTAAACGTACTCAAGCAAACTAATAAGAAAACAAATGTATTAGTGATACTGTAATTCAAACGTTTATTTCACAAGTGTCTAAAAGCCTCTTGTGACCCTCTCCAGAGGTCGTGACGCACAGTTGGAAGCCCATAATGTGGCTTAAACATCCACCCCATGACAGGGAATGAGCCATGCTCGGCTATTGATAAGCCCTCACAGACGTCTAATGGCTTCAGTGTTCAAGCTGCTATCCGATATGATTCATGTGTGAGTGTGTTGAGTAAGATCAGCAAGTGTGAAAAGTTCTCCGCTTGGCATTCTCCGTCGGTGTATCCAACAAGACGAATGAGCTTGATGAGTTCTTCAGTTTCCAGCTCTGAACCACCACCACCACAACCACCACCCTTCCTCCACCCCCCGTCCCCCACTTCCTTTTCATGCATTCGGTCTTTTCCGAATGAAGTTTTCCCGCCTCGATCCACACTTTACAGGAGTCATGAGAAATGGCTCTATCACAAAATGACATTGTGTGGTTCTTATGAGCTAATGTGAAATAAAAGGAGAGGGGGTGGAAAGGAAACGCTGGTAATGGGTCATAAATTACACTATTTTACGGAACAATGCAATTTGATGTGGGTGTCAGCTGTTCAACGGCCATCGGTGAGAGCGGAGTCAATTCGCCGCCCGGCGCGCCAGAAGAGCTCGAGCGTTTTCTTCATACGAGGAAGGAGGACACTTAGTAGAAACAATTAGTCTCTGTGGACCAATAGGACTGGCGATAAAAGCGCTGCAGAGATGGGAATGTCAGATGTTCCCTCGGACCGAAACGCCACGTCAGATTGACTCATTTGTGGATCACGTTCAAATGCGTGTGCATCTCTATCTGGGCAGGGTGGTGCAGCTCCAAGGCAGGTCTCTGGTGTGTCGTCAAAACTACTGGCATCGCACACTGGATTACTCAAGGCCATGTTCCCAGTACACTATGGGAAATGACATCCATCCCAGCAAACCAAGGCATTGGCGATTAGAAAATGTTACAGCTACATTTTGTGTGTGATGGGATGGGGAGCGCTTGTTTTATGTCTCCCATGGCACCCCAGGGGTTTTAGGAGTGAGCAATTGACACGCTACAGCTATTGCTTTTGGGTGAAGCATTCCTTTAAGACCTCCTGCTGGCTGTAATTACTTGAGCACAAGGAGGGAGGCATGTCCCACACTGGTTACAGCAGGAACACCCTGGTCCACCGTAGCGCCGCCCCTCACGTTAGCAACAGGACATCACAGGGCTCCAACAAGTGTAGCACCCCCCCCCCCACACCTTCCCATAGCAAGTGTAGCCCATCACATACCGCGGTTTAACAAGTACCCTTCCACGCTCACGCTGTAAGTCAAACCATATGGACACAGGGGTGGGAGCCTCTTGTTCCCGATAGAAGCATAAGTCACGCTGAAATACCTCAGAACAACAACATGTTGCATTACTATCATCACAAAGGTGTACTACACAAGCCGGGCAGCGAACAGCTACTGAATGCATTGAAAACAGAGTACACACTGCCAAAGCATACAATGCATTCTGATATTATTGTTTTAGTAGATATACTGTAGTAAAATGTTTCTAAATTCCAAAATAAGATAAGATAAGATAAGATAAGAAGATAAGATAAGATAAGTTAAGATAAGATAAGATAAATTAAGTTAAGTTAAGTTAAGTTAAAATAAGATAAGATAAGATAAGTTAAGTGAAGTGCATATTTATTAATCCCTGAAGGGAAATTCAGCCATTTTAAAGTCCTGTAATGATTTAGACGTTACTGTAAAGTAAACCTCTTGATCAAAGCGATGCAGTTAAACAATCAGCACTACAGTAATCTCATTGAAGTGGGTTAGGTGCTACGTCGTTTATGAAAGTTATGGAAGAGAAAATGAGTTATGCTTTGCAACGGCAAGCTGAAGGCTACAATAGGCGTCACCATTGACCGGCCCAGTAAAAGTCTATGCCTCTTTTCTTCTTCGACCGACACGCAAAACACTTTAGTTCTACACAGCATGCGCTCGTAATGGTCAAGCACCTGGCCCTGGTGCTTCTTATGTGGGAATTTCAGGCTAATTCACCCTGGAATGTCAGATGTCTTCTCAAGATGACGCACCTGATACTAAAAAGCAGTTCACAAGAGCTTCAGTACAAGACAGATAGCTCCCCGGAGGACGTTTGCTCGTCTTTCCATTCTGTGAGCTGAAATACCCCCCGCCTCCATCCCCACCTCTCTGGGTGCCTGTTGGTGTGTACACTTGACGAGCTCCCATCAAGTCCTTTTTGTTTTCCATCTCATTTGTAAACAGAGAAACCGTCCTAAGAAACCTCACTTTGTCGTGGCAATGAACACACAAGCACGCACACACACACACACACACACACACACACACACACACAGGCGCACGCACAAACACGCACACACACACACACACACACACACACACACACACACACACACAGGCACACAGGCTCAAATAACCTTCAAGGGACCATGAATATGATCGGATGAGACATCTCTGGCCCGGGACTGTCTGTGTGTGTGTGTGTGTGTGTGTGTGTGTGTGTGTGTGTGTGTGTGACAGGCGGTGTCATAGCCTGCTGTCCATCCCAGTCTTAGTCTTGATCCAGTCCATGTTTTCCCTGTGTTCCCTGTTTCCCTAGTCCATGGGTGTTTCTCAATGTCAAGGATGCTTCCTTGGTAGGACGGATCCGTCCAAGTGCCTTCCTAGTCGGGTCATTCCGAGGCTAGGAAAGACATTCGAAGAACACGTAATGGAACGGCCTAGCTA
>JAODUE010000699.1:0-13061 GCA_027564755.1 Amblyopsis hoosieri
TCCCTCTCTCCCTCTCTCTCTCTCTCTCTCCCTCTCCCTCTCTCTCTCTCTCTCTCTCTCCCTCTCTCCCTCTCCCTCTCTCCCTCTCTCTGGTTCTCCCCTCAGGATTCAGACAGAGAAGGCGGCACCTCCTGTTGGGGGGGCCCCAGCCGCCCCCAGACACCTGCCCCCACCTGGTGGAGTCCGTCCCCTGCGAGGACCCGACCTGCCACCGCTGGCTCAGCCGGCCGCTGGGCGGGTGCGCCCTGGCACACGGACGCTGTGGCCCGGGCGCCATGGCACACAACGTGAGCTGCGTCAGCATGAAAGGTACCGCACCGCCACTAGAGGGCGTTCGAGATAGTGTCATGTTGCGACTATGCAACTTATTATTATTATTATTATTATTATCAAAAACATGTCAGGTTCACCCTGTGTCAGTGCTGTTGACCAGACACTGGCATCAATCTGGAGTCGGTCCCCGGGCGCCGCACGAGTGTCTGCCCACTGCTCCCTTCGGGGATGGGTTAAATGCAGAGAATTAATTTCTCCTAAGGGGAATTAATAAAGTATGATTTCTATTTTGGGTATCGGCCGATACCGAGTACCGATGCGATTCCAGTGTTAAATTAAGTTTTAAGTTAAGTTGCAAAGTAAATGATAGCCAATCTCTATTTTAGGACTTATATGCATGTTAGAAACCTGCTGCTGATAGTGTGGCCTGGGTAGGTTAGACATGGCTGATGCTTGACGGACCTATGTGTGTAAATACATTTAATTGGTTCAGCCCCATGGATCGGTTACAACTGTCCAATTGTCACCGATACCGATCCAGCTATTTAAGTCAGTATCGGACCGATTTCCGAACTCAGTATCGTATCGGTGCCGCCCCTAGTAATTTGTTGAGTTTTCCTTTTAATTCGACAGGACAGTGGAGAGGAAACATGTGGGAAAGAGATGTCAGGGAGGGTTTGGGAAATGCCATAAATCGTCATAAGCCCCTGCTCATATGTTAAGGCCACATCGCCACTACGCTAGCTTCAAAGTCATTGACATGATCGCTGTGCTGCACACATTACACAGCTGTCTCTCCTGTAATCGAGTGTCTTCATGTCGTCGGGGGTTTCACACTACATGACTGATCCGTGACAGGGGGTCACACACTACAAGATGTTTCACGCGACACAGTGAAACTGGAGCTCACAAGATCGATTGGTTCACCAGGCTAGAATGGGCACACAGTATCTCCCAAACAGTTACAGCAGGTCCCTCCGTAGCGGTAAAGCATTCGCGCCTCGTTTACATGAAGCGGGAGCATTTCTCAACATGCTCATTTCACTCCCAAGATTTCACTCCACTGATGCGGTTAGAATTGTTAAAGAAGAAGAATTGTGAAATCATTCAAACATGAAAACTTCAGTCGACAAGGGGATAAAGGAAGTGTTTCTTCCAGCATTTCGTTTATGATTACGGAGACAATTTCTCCCCTTCCCCTCCCACTTTAATGTCTTGCGCTCTCATTGGCTGCAGGTCGTCAAAGCTGTCATGATCTTCCACAGCACAGACTTGACACTGTAGTTGTAACGCTGATTTGTTGTTACACATCTCATCATGTATGTTAATGAGAAAAACACAAGTGTTCGTTCTTCCCTGCTCCATGTTAGGAGGAGTAGGGAAGACTTTTGCTGTTGTTTGTTTTGTGGGCTGACTGGTGTCTTGATATAGTTAAATATAATGTTAAATATAAAATGTTAAATACAGTCAGTTATTCTCCAGCTCGCTTGCTAAATTCAAACTCAAATAAAACCAAAAACGGCTCTCCCTTTAATGCACACTCAGAAGCATTCAATTATCTTTGGAAAGTCTGCGATATTGTTGTTGTGAGCGATGTTTGCCACTTTCTTTTATGTATTTATGTATTTACACATCTTTATATACTTACGGAGCCAGGACTGTGTATGATGTTTTTCATCAAGCACAGAGAACGGTGAATGTGAATGTGGAACACCCAGACCACTAGACTACCCCCCATATAGATATACAATGATCCCATCTTAGCATGGAACATGTTATAATTATAGAAAGATAAGAGCGTTGTAATGCATTTCAATGCAGCGAAAATGGAACACTTCTGGTCTCCTAAGTGGGCGTGTCACCAACTACATGTTGCTGTGGAGGCCCAGGCAGCTACATCTACCTTGCATGGCCTGGAACAAAGTCAATTTACTGCAGAAATACCATTATGGCATTAGATTGATTGTAGCTACTTGGGAATTAATGTAGTATACTGAAAATACACATTAACGCCCCCAGACGGAAATAATGGACAATATTGTGGTGAGATCCGTGAACCTCCCCATTGACTTGCATGGAACACGGGTCGTTCTGGTCTGAATAAAGGGTTAAAAGTCACCCCTCTTCTTCCAATAATTGCATGCGGAGGTGCCGTCTGTGTGTTTGTCTAGTTTATGCTGCCGGGGTAATCTGAGAAACACGGTTAAGACACATTGAGCCTCGTGTAGTAACGTGTTAGCGCCCGTTTGAGGCGTAATTCTGTAGCACTTTGCACCTAAAAACATGGCATTGTATGTGCGAACGCACATGGCTAAAACGCTATTCTGCCTGCTGGAGGAACACACTATCGCAAGTCTTCCTTTTCATGCATATGCATTGATGGGAGGGTCGAGGGGAGATTAGGAGTGTCGTGCAAACATGAGGGAAGAGATGCTCAAAGAGAGAGTGATCACCTATTCCGTTGAATGTATGAAAACTGCGGTGCATTGTGCGAATCGGTTTTGCGGTGAAAATTCTCCACCTCCACCTAAATCTTTATTCCACTTCGTTCATTAACATTTTATAGTCACGTTAACATAATTATTTTGGGGTAGAATTATGCCCGTGATCTCTAGGTTTTGACTATACATACAAGTATTTATAAATAGGTCTAGACTACTTCATGATCGTTAAACTTGTTGTTACATTGCTTTCGGGCGCTGCAATTTATGGAAATGCAGGAGCATAGACTAGACTACTCGCAGTGGTAGCGCCAAGTTTAGAGGGCGGTGCCAAGCGCAGATTATGTGATCAGTCGCAAATTGAGTAAATCCAACGTAAAATGTGATGGCACATTGTGCTCTATCTGCGGTCTGGCTGTGCTCACTTTTACGTTGCGCTCGACAACGTACGTACATGAGCCTAAGTGTGTGTGTGTGTCTGTGTGCGTGTGTGAGCATGCAAGTCCATTATCGCCCTTGTGTTCCCAGCGGTGGAGGCACGTGCATGCACTATTCCATCGAGCCGTTGCGCGGGAAACTGTGGCCTGATTAAAAGTCACAATCGCCACTTCCCACCAGACCGTAATTGCTCATCTTCGCAGATTATCAACCTAATTGCGTCTTTTTTTTCTCCATTGCCACATTTTATTACTCTGTCACATTGGATTATGTGTGTGTTTATCAAGGAGGCGGTGGAGGGTCTACATGTATTACCCAATGGGAGAGCCTAACTAGCTCTGACAAGACAACGGAGAACACAGTCTCACACATGTCTGGGCGAAATCCTCATGAAATTACCCGCAGCCAGCCGTTCCATTGTCAGTGGCTGTTCATTGGCTCGGAGGGCTTCACCATCCTGGCATCTTAACACCTGGCAGTGTCAGCACTGTTGACACACCACGGGTACAAGCATCGTTAAGCTCGTCAGTAGGATGCCCTCAAATTGAATTTCATATTAATATATCAGCCAGCTAATGAAGAGCAGCTAATGGTACAGAACACATTAACCATTGTTGTTATTATTAGCCTCTGGGCTACGTCCGGTAATGGGCGCAACCTGCTTGTAGATTACATTTGAAGTGAGCATTGTCTTTTTGTCCCCGAGCGCCATGTGCAAAATGCCGCTTGTTGTGATGCATTTGTTGAATAATGGAAGTCCCAGGAGACGCAAAGGGTCCAATATTGTCTGCAGCTCAGACACGGAACGTGTTCAGTGATTTTACACAAGCAGACGTGCCACACGGGTTTGTGTGGTGAGGTGCAGATGAAACGAAACAACATGTATGTGTGTGTGTGTGTGTCTGTGTGCATCTGTGTGTGTGTGTCTGATGTGTGTCTGGCGTGAGTCTGCTGTGTGTCTGTGTGTGTGTCTGTGTGTCGCTGGTGTGTGTGTATGTGTGTGTGTGTGTGTGTTCGTGTGTGTCTGGCGTGAGTCTGGTGTGTGTCTGTGTGTCTCTGGTGTGTGTCTTTGTGTGTGTGTGTGTGTGTGTGTGTTTGTGTGTGTCTGTGTGACTCTGGTGTGTGTCTGTGTGTCTCTGGTGTGTGTCTGTGTGTGTGTGTGTGTCTGTTTGTCTAGTGTGTGTCTCTGTGTGTGTGTGTGTGTGTGTGTGTGTGTCTGTGCGTGTGTGCGTGTGTGTGTGTGTGTGTATGTCTGTGTGTCTCTGGTGTGTCTGTGTCATTTTTGACGTCCTTTTCTGGCCCAGCTGGACAGGTTAAAATGTGGTTGCATTGCGAAGGCAATGCGAAGGCTCGGACATTGTTGTTGTGAGCGAACTCTTTTTGCAGCACGCACACAGAACGGTGAGCTAGGAGACAAATTTGACCAAAGGTTTATTATCTTACATTCGCAGACTAAACCTTTATCATGCTCTTTGTCTGGGATATTTACTGGGAAATAAAATGTGTAGACCTGGAAATGTAGTGATTAAAACCTTTGTAATTGTCATGTCCTCCAGATAGCTTATAATAAATCTATGCATAGATATATATGTATTAATATGCAAGACATACACAAGTTAGTTATTATTAAGACATTTTAGATGATTTTGTGAAGCATATTTATTCAGTGCGATTAGCCTGTGCCGTTTTATTGGAGACCTTCCAATTTATAAATACACTTGTCTGCACAGAAGACATCTAAATCACCAGAGCTTATTGGTGCGAACTGAAATAACATGGAAAATAAGTCTTGGCTGAAAAACACAGCATAACCCTGAACTCAACAATTTAGGGTTCATGTAGCCTTCCTTCTTCTATAGTTAAAAATATGCTTTCTACCTGTCCTTCTATTGCGTTTGACAGATTAATTTGGCAGCAAAGAGAAAACAGAATCCAATAGCCTGTCAGAGAGAGCCAGCTAGCACCCCCGCCTGCCCCAATGCCGCCCTAGCAGCTAGCAGCGTAAATGGTAGACACTTCACTTTCTGTAAAACTCCACTCTTACTTTAGCATACGAGCAAGAAGAAATGCCCCTTTGTTCCTGGAGAAAAAGACCAGCCTCAGTACAGTATATTCACCAGGGGGCAAGCCAGCACAGCAGTGTACCCGTCTGTGTGCTACAGGCATACGTGACTTACAGCATCACACAGTCTACGGCTCAGTATAAGCATCCATCTAGCTCGCAGCACCTCTATTGTGGTATGTACAATATACATGTACAGTATATATAAGGCTCAATTATTGCCTCAGTACGAGAATAATGACACATTATGATACGCTGACATACTTAGGCGTTTTAGCAAAGAAACAAATAGTGCGTGTGAATAGATCATTGAACTTCATAATAGATACAGTAACATAACATCATACATGTTCATTATTGTCAGTGTTAAAGGTGGAGTCAGGGATTTTGCAGAAAACTGTGTATAATGATATTTTAACTTCAAAACAAAAGCACCTCTACATTCAGTGCCTTAGGGTCCTCCCTCAGAAGCTCCTCAGAAGCTCCTCCCCTCAGAAGCCCTTCCCCTCAGAAGCTCCTCTCCCCAGATTGGACACGCATTTCCAAAAATAATTATTATTTTTACAATTGTATAGTGCTTTTCTAAATATTCAAAGCCGCTTTTATAGAGCACACATGAAAACATTCCAATAGTTCTAATAATCTAATAGTAAAATAATAATGTCTTAGAAAGAATTATGAGAATTTGTCTTTATTTGTAAAGCCACCTCCCCCCTCAAATAAATTGCAGTATTCTTCACAATCGCTCTCTTACTGTAACTGATTTGGTTATGTTGACTGTACATGTTGTCCCTACATTGTATGATTTGTATTGCAAGTGCTGTGGTAGTCCTTTCTTTAGAGTAGCTCTGGCTAGCAACAGTGAGCATGCTGTCCCCATTGTATGCCTTGTATTGCAAGTGCTGGGGTAGTACTTTCTTAGCTCCAACCTAGCCAGCAAAGGTGAGCATGTTGTCCCTACACTGTATGCCTTGTGCGAAGTGCTGTGCTAGTTCTTTCTTTAGAGAAGCCTACAGCCAGCAACGCTGAGCCTTATCAAGGCTGCCTAACATGGTCAGAGGAAGTCAGTGTAAGCCTTGTTTGAACTGCGGGCAGACAGGAAGCAGCCTGATGTCTGTGTCGCTCTGGGGGTGTTGTGTTAACCGCCGCCGCGCTGCCACCTAGCTAGCCCTGCACCTGCTAATTGGTGGAGGAACAGTTCGCCGGTGCTGAAGAAGTGCGGTGGGTCATGTGGAAACTTCCAGACAGACCTTAGGGGTGGAAAGTGTGGAACTGTATACATTTTCTGTGAGTAGCGATGGTTGCTCCCAGGCTGAACAAACCTTTTGGTCCACTTTGCCTCCATCTGCAGTAAACTACTATTGCCCGTCTTTGATTGACAACATGAAATTGTCAATCCGGAGGATACCAAGCCACTCTCCTACTCTGCCAGCAGAGTTTATTTGACGTCAACCTAAATGATGGTGCACAGCTTCTCCTCCAGTAAGGAAACCATACTGGCAAATGTAACTTGTAACAACCTGTGACGGGCTATGCAGTTAAACAGGCAAGTTGTTCCACAGGATTTATACTGGAGAGTGAACTCAAAGCCGTGCCTCAACTTTCTAACTCTGAACCTTGGCTTAATTGGCAATAACTAAGACCAGTTTTGCAACAGAACTTAGCCCTTCAGCGCTATAAAAACAATAATACCTTTTTCAATTCCATACCGAGGTAAAGAAATGAAGAGAAACATTTTCACAAAGCCTGCACTCATTATGTGAACCCTTCATTCCATGCAGTCTGAGTGGGTTAGTCTTACTGGAGGAGCCTCTGTCAACTGGCTGGCACCTCAAGCACACTTCCATTCATGCAAGCGGGCATCTTCCCACCCACTGCCACTCCTTGACAAACTGAAGTGAGACTTTAATCTACGGATCTTTGATGTGTCTCCCGTCAGTGTCAGGCCTGCTAATAACCGTGGCAACAGATCTGTAATCAGATGACAGTCGCTGCGCCTTGTTGTTGTCACTCGTTGTCACCTAGCGCCGTAAAGCGGTGTCCGTGGTAGTAAAAGCTGTGGCCCGTCGATATGCGCCCGACACATTTAACAGTGATTAAATATTGCACACCACCTCTCCACATTATTAGTATTTTTTATTTTTTATTCTTGAAGGTATAGGAAGCGATTGTAAGCACATTTTTTTTTGTAAAATTCACTGTGTTCTCTGTGCTGGAAAAAAATAATCTAGTGTGGCTCTGTAAACACATACAAAGTGGGAGCGCCATATGGCATTGAAGGGAGAGGTGTTCAAATGTCAACAATATTTCTCCAATTAATTACTGACTGTATCTTTAGCATCAAAATTCACACGTGTGGTCTCATAAAGGAGATTCAGTGGCAAATGCGACGCATACAAACCTTTGATGCAAATGCAGATCTTCCTAGATCGACAGACAGGACCATAAGGCAGACAAACACTATGGTCCTGTCTGTGGGGTCATTATGGGCAGGCTTAAGTGCTGGCTGGGTATGTGGATGCAGAAATCAAGCTGGAATGTCGGAAAGCAGAAAGCGGGGGCATTATATCCGAGTAGGAGCACCAACGACAGATCCATGTATTAATAATGCAAGAGGACCCCTAGGGCAGCCATCTATTTACAGGGCTCTCACCATGCACACACACACACACACACACACACACACACACGAACATACACAAACCTACACACACACACGCACGCACGCACTGCTCTCCCAGTCTCAGTATCTGTCATATTGGCCAATTATGATCCATAATCCAGATTTTGACCATAAACTCATATTCTTCTCCAGTCAGCGTTTACATGGAAAATCACATTGTTGTTTTTCTCTTATTTGGCACATTGCCCTTTTTTTTCCCCGCTGTGATTTACATGCAGACTGAATGTTGAATAATCAGTTTATCTGATGTTGACACAGTGAGAACAAACAACAGCGGAGCTTAACAGCTCATTAAATATTACTGGAATGCTGAGAAACCTCATTAAATGTACATGATATATTTGCAATTAACAATTTTGATTAACATTTCAATGAGTTATTTGCTGGATGGAAACGGAAATATCCCAAAACAAATTAAATGCTTTGGTCAAAATACAAATATTGCCTGTAGTGTTTTTCTAGTGGCTCTATTAAGATTTATGGTCGGGTTGAAGGACACTGTGTGAACCTGTTGTGTGAGCAGGATGTATATGGACAATAGGTGAGGTTGTGACCTGCGCCATTTGTTCTGCACAGCGAAACAGAAGATAACAAGTTCTGCTGTGCTCGAGCGGCGGAAGAGCAGATGCCTGTTGTCTAGGCTTCATTCCCATGAAGACAGAATAGCTTGCGTAGGTGTGGATTATTATTCTGGCCAAAAAGCCGGTAAATTCACTCTTCTCCTTCACAAGTTATCGTTTGCAGTGAGATGCACGCGACTTTCACCTTTTGTTGTTTGAAGGGTGAGTGTGAATCTCACAATAAATCATATTGCTTCAAAGCTTAAAAGCTTCAGGCGGATCTACAAAGATTAGAGGTGTAACTATCAGGTTACCTGATATAGTGTGGGGGTGGCTTAAATCATCTTTTTGGCTTCATAAAGTTTTCAAAGATACAAAACAATGTCAGATTTACCGCATTGCAATTCTCATTTTTATTTCATTTTTTTCTGCCCCGGTGATGAAAACCTGTTCCATCTCATTGTCTTCATTGTTTTCATTTCCAGAAAGAACAAAACATTCCTCTATCTCTGCTGTGTTTGCACTGAAATGAGAGCAAAGACAGACAGTGTTACAGTGTTTCTATGAATTTGGGTCAGAAGGGGTTGATATTCACAGTACACCAAACACACACCTCCATTGTATGCTAATTTAGCATAACGCGGCGATGGTTGGATCTGGTGCAATTATCACTGAGATGTGGTTGCGTGCGAAACGCATCAGGAACAGGCAACGAAGTCCCACACACAGCGTGAAATGTGACGCCGGGTTCAAAACAATTATGTAAAGTATCAGAAAGTTTCCTGTTGAAGTGCGGCAGCCCGTCTCTGTTTAAGTGGGCGTATTTGCAGATATTTCACCACAAGAATTGCTCCTTTCACTCTCGGCTGTACAATTACTTGCCCACTCTTTCACACCGGTAAATGTGATTTTCCCATCTGTGAAAGTGTGGCTGTGGAAACATCCACTTTGGCAGCTCTGCGCCCTTGCAAATCGCATGGTGAGGGGTTTTCTGGACAGGCTTTCTTCGTGTCATTCTGGACCAGACCAGCCAGAAGCTTGTGAGCCGCTGCTTTGACTCGAGGGAAGTCACGTGTGGGAGGGGTTAATATGTGGGAGGAGCAACAGTTGGGCTGAACGTGGGAGGGGTAGGCAATGAGTGGGGCATTCTAGTGGGCGGAGTCAACTGGTGGGCGGGGCATTCTATTTTGCAGGGCATACTAGTGGGCGGGGTAATGTAGTGGGCGGGATGTACTAGTGGGCAGGGCATACTAGTAGGCAAATTATATTTGTGGGCGGGGCATATTAGTGGGCGGGGCGTACTAGTGGCGCCCAGTGGCGTACTAGTGTGATGTTCAGCCAGAAGGTTGTGGGTTGAAGCCCCAGTTTATATACAGTACCTGCCTCCTGTCTGCCCGATACCCATCCGCTAAATGATGCTACATTATATATTTATTTTATTTTATTTTATTTTATTTTAGGGAGAGCACGCATGTCTTTATATTTTAGAGGCTGAATGTTTCTTATGTTAAGTTAGCCGTTATTAGAGATTTACCCCCTTTTATTTATCCCCAACTGGTCTTCAGTTGGTCCAGTAGTCATGGAAACCCCGTCCTGGCGGCCTACAGGATGAACCTGCTCTTGCAAAACAAACTTTACTTGTCACACTTTTCATTTGTATCATATATTCCTAAAATGTATGCTCCTGTCTCAGTCAAATGTTTTATATGATGTGTGAATGTCTTGAAAATCGGCCTCAAATAAAATGTATTATTATTATTATGATACGATAACGATGATTGTGATGATTATTATTATTATTATTATATGCTACATTGGTATGACTGGCATCCTCATAATAATAATACTGTAGCCTGGGCTGCATTCACACACACACACACACACACACACACACACACACACACACACACTAATTAATTTGATGGCTGTGGAGTTCTGATGCTTTAAACTTTCTGAGTGGAAGGTTTTGTAACGAGTTTGTGAGGTGGTACCTCTCTCCCCCTCTCTCTCTCTCTCTCTCTCTCTCTCTCTCTCTCTCTCTCTCTCTCTCTCTCTCTATCCACCGCCCTCGCCGTGGGACACGATAGCTCGGACAAGAACACAAAAGAAAAAAGACAAATTGAAGGCAAACCTGCCTCGGGGTTGTTTGTTAAAGCCCACCTTCTGATGAAGTGACAGAGTTGATGATGTCTCTCCTTGTGTGTGTGTGTGTGTGTGTGTGTGTGCGTGCGTGTACGTTCGTGTGTGTGTGTGTGTGTGTGTGTGTGCGTGCGGTGTGTGCATGGGGTGTGTGTGTGTGGTAGTGTTGTACATGGAAGAACACCACTTTTAAAGGCATTGTTTCGACGCTACAAAGACATCCCTTTTTTTAACACCTGATCCATCACTTTGTGGAAGTCGACTTTCTCCGGGCAGGGAACACGAAAGCCTTCATCAAGGAGCTCTGTGCGGCTATTAATAACCTTTCAGTCAGACGTTTTTCAAAACTTGATAGTTTAGATTCTTACAGTTTAAAACTTCTTTGTTGTTTGCTATGAAAAATACCCCTCTCCCTGCAGAAAGTCACTGGTCGTAAGACATGACTATAGTAGGGATGTTATCAGGGGGTTTGCAGGGGGGTGTGGATAAATATTTCATACGGTGGCCGGAAGATGAAGGCTGAAGGATGGCTTTTAAAACTGGCATAGAATACCAATGGGATGAGCCTATAACGTTCATTAGATGAAAGGACGTTCTAATTGTATGTGACACAGTGTTTGTCACTCTGGGAGCTCGCTGTAGAACTCTGGACGTTAGGGAGAAAAGTAATTTCTCGAAAGATCTAAACTCTTTCTAAAGATTTCTCCAATATGTGAAACCTTATAATATAAATCTAAGATCTGACATTTAATGTTGACTCACCAGTGGATTGGAATCATTATTGGAATTGGTGTGATTCTACCACAAATGACAGCAACTGACTGAGTTATAGAATTGTTGTCTGCTCTCCATATAATCTACATGCTTTATAATGATGCTTTATAAACATCTAACATGGCGTTGCAGTAGCATTGCAGTATGTTGCTGAATGTTTAACCGTAAAGGTATGGCCAAGGAATATGCAGCATTTATCAAAAGGTTAATTCAGTCAAGTAAACATCCCCTTCGTCCATTGTTTTTCTTTCTGTATGACATCAGCAAGTTGTCAGTCCATGGACCAGAATATTCGCAGTTAACTTTGAGGTGCCATTGACGTGAACAACCACATGTATGCTATGCTCCTGCTAGCCTACTAGCGGATACAGCCTTACTGTAGTCCGTGCAGACTACGTGTAGGCTATGCTCCTGCTAGCCTACTAGTGGAGATAGCATTAGACCCTGCACACTACATTTATGCTATGCTCCTGCTAGCCTACCAACGGAGATAGCATTAGTCCTTCAAGATTACCTTTATGCTATGCTCTTGCTAGCCTACCAACGGAGATAGCATTAGACCTTCAAGACTACCTTTATGCTATGCTCCTGCTAGCCTACCAACGCTGTATGCTATGCTCTTGCAGTACTAACTGAGCTGGAATTAGTCTCTCCAGAATGCTTTCATGTTATTCAATGAATAATGAGAACACTTTGTGCTGATCTAACACATAAGACTGGGGAGTAGGACCCTACAGCGTGATGGGGGCAGGTTCACACAGGTTTATTACCACAGCTGTGGATTGGACCTCACTGGAACACGTACCACAGACCGATGACGAAATAACAATGGACCAGAAAACAGAAGGCCTGAAATAGACTAACAGGACAGAACAAGGACAGACAAACAGAAACAGACAGAAACATGACAAAGGACAGGGCACGACGGCAGGCCGAGATGTGAGCCTCCCTCCCTCTATCTATCTCCCTCTCTCTTTCTCCCCCAACGTTGTCTATTCCTCTCTCTCTCTCTCTCTCTCTCTCTCTCTCTCTCTCTCTCTCTTTCTCTCTCTTTCTCTCAGTTCAATTCAAATCACTTTATTAGCATGACGTAATTGTACATATTGTCAAAGTATTATACAAATCTTTTTTTTTCCCATATTAATGTAAACTAATGTGAAACTATGGAGCATAATAACATGACATAGTAATAACAAGAGCAGATGAAACATAAGTAAATTAAACAAAGGTATTGATTAGAAACAAGGAAAATAAATACAATAAAAGATCAGATACATATTGGTATATTAGGAGGATAGCAGGCATTACACACTGTCCCTCATCTTATGGCAGGCGGTAACATAGCGTGCGGCCAACTCACAGCTGCCCGTGTCCTCCCCTAGAAGGACTGACAGCTTCTCTCCATCAGGGAGGTCCTCAAAGCCCTGGACTATCCGTTTACATTTTGGAAAGTGACTCTCTGATTGATTTGTATTTCTCACACTTTAAAAGGAAATGCAACTCTGTCTCTTGTTCAGCTGTTGTGCAGTGGTTGCACATCCTTTCCTCTACTGGGAGCCAGGTTTTCCTGTGTCTTCCCTTTTCAATGGCAAGGCTGTGCTCGCTGAGCCTGTACTGTACTTTGTCAATGTATTTCTGCTGTGTGGATCAGTCACCATGGTCAGGTAGTTTGCCATGGTGTCGATTTAGGG
>JAODUE010000700.1:0-32390 GCA_027564755.1 Amblyopsis hoosieri
TCTGGTACTTCTCCCATAGAGTTCTATTGAGGACTCTCTAAGCGGTCTGTCTCCTCTATATAATGTCTCTGGTACTTTCCCCATAGAGTTTTATTAAGGTCTCTCTAAGTCGACTGTCTCCTCTGTATAATGTATCTGGCTTTACCCAGGGAGCCCTCCTTTGGTCACTTCAACAAAGACGGCGTCGTCGACGTGGTCATTGAGGAAGATGTCGGCAACGATACAAAGAGGGTGAGTTTGGTCAACAGGAAGTGAACCGTGACAGCTCGCTAAGCACTCAACCGCTAGCTAACATGATCAAATGTGGCTATTATGACGGAAGTGGCAATTTAGACAGACATGGAAGCTTATACAGTACATGTATATCTACAGACCCATATTATATGCTATCAAGGTAATAATATATCTACAGACCCACGTTATATTCTATCATGGTAATAATATATCTACAGACCCATGTTATATTCTATCATGGTAATAATATATCTACAGTCCCATGCCATCATGGCAATAATATATCTACAGACACATGTCATATGCCATCATGGTAATAATATATCTACAGACCCATGTTATATGCTATCATGGTAATAATATATCTACAGACCCATGTCCCATGCCATCATGGTAATAATATATCTACAGACACATGTCATATGCCATCATGGTAATAATATATCTACAGACCCACGTTATATTCTATCATGGTAATAATATATCTACAGACCCATGTTATATTCTATCTTGGTAATAATATATCTACAGACCCATGTCCCATGCCATAATGGTAAAATATATCTACAGACACATGTCATATGCCATCATGGTAATAATATATCTACAGACCCATATCCCATGCCATCATGGTAATAATATATCTACAGACACATGTCATATGCTATCATGGTAATAATATATCTACAGACCCATGTCATATGCTATCATGGTAATAATATATCTACAGACCCATGGTATATGCTATCAAGTAAAAGTTTTTACTTTTAAAAGTATTTCTTATTTTTGTAATATTCTTTTAACCATTTTATATTCGTTATAAGTTGTTTATTTCTTTATTTTCTTCTGGGAAAAATGATTGTGCATGTATTCCCCCCTCTGTAATGCACTTTGATCTGCAATTCTTGTATAAAAAGTGCAATAAAGTTTATGTTTATTATTATTATGTACACTATGTGCCTTAACCCTCAGGTGGTTATGCTGGATGGGAAGTCGGGAAGCGTGCTATGGGACGTCAGCCTTTTGGCCACTCCCAACTCCCCCAGACCCACCTCCATCAACACCATCAAAACCTTCTCCGTATTCACGTTCTGGGGGGCGAAGTCCTCCAATGTCTCTGTAAGTATACGCTGCCTTGAGGACTGGACACGGTTCAGAGTAGTTCAATAAACTGGGCTTCATTATTAACCTGGCTCCACCCGGCTTTAGCGGTTCACACAGCCACCTGGATGGCGGACCAATCACCAACTCGTGGGGGTGGCTAAGTGTGATGACATCATATAAGTCAAAGTGTTTGTTTCAAAATGGCTTGATGAAGCGATACTAACAGAAGTAGCAACGCTGATTGGTTAAAGGCCGTCGAATTGTTTCAATATAAATCTTACTTGGGTTCCCCTCCTTAATCTTCAGCTCTCGATGTTTGAGTCACGGCGCTCTTACATGCTTCATCCTCGCTACACCAAAGTCCTCCTGGAGTCAACTCTCGTCATGGACCACATTATAGCATTTAAGGGTGAGTTTCATTATGCTTATTATGTCTACTCGACACACCTGAACCTACTGAAAAGGGGACGGTTGGAGTCCTATATTGGCTTTTCAAGGATGAATGTATATATATATATAAATAACAATGTTATTATCCCACCTTGAGTCACTGTTTACATCCCACCATGAGTCACTCACTGTTTACTTCCCACCACGAGTCACTGTTTACATCCCACCACGAGTCACTCACTGTTTACATCCCACCTTGAGTCACTCTGTTTA
The DNA here is from genome assembly GCA_027564755.1 of Amblyopsis hoosieri. NCBI lineage: Eukaryota > Metazoa > Chordata > Actinopteri > Percopsiformes > Amblyopsidae > Amblyopsis > Amblyopsis hoosieri. Next base: position 2,002 of record JAODUE010000700.1, read on the forward strand.
CATCCCACCACGAGTCACTGTTTACATCCCACCACGAGTCACTGTTTACATCCCACCACGAGTCATTGTTTACATCCCACCACGAGTCACTGTTTACATCCCACCACGAGTCACTCACTGTTTACATCCCACCACGAGTCACTGTTTACATCCCACCTTGAGTCACTCGGTTTACATCCCACCACGGGTCACTGTTCACATCCCACCTTGAGTCACTCGGTTTACATCCCACCACGGGTCACTGTTTACATCCCACCTTGAGTCACTCTGTTTGCATCCCACCACGGGTCACTGTTTACATACCACCTTGAGTCACTCTGTTTACATCCCACCACGGGTCACTGTTTACATCCCACCTTGAGTCACTGTTTACATCCCACCTTGAGTCACTGCTTACATCCCACCACAAGTCACTCAGTTTACATCCCACCACGAGTCACTGTTTACATCCCACCACAAGTCACTCACTGTTTACATCCCACCACGAGTCACTCACTGTTTACATCCCACCACGAGTCACTGTTTACATCCCACCTTGAGTCACTCGGTTTACATCCCACCACGGGTCACTGTTCACACCCCACCTTGAGTCACTCGGTTTACATCCCACCACGGGTCACTGTTTACATCCCACCTTGAGTCACTCTGTTTACATCCCACCACGGGTCACTGTTTACATACCACCTTGAGTCACTCTGTTTACATCCCACCAGGGGTCACTGTTTACATCCCACCTTGAGTCAGTTTACATCCCACCTTGAGTCACTGCTTACATCCCACCACAAGTCACTCAGTTTACATCCCACCACGAGTCACTGTTTACATCCCACCACAAGTCACTCACTGTTTACATCCCACCACGAGTCACTGTTTACATCCCACCACGGGTCACTGTTTACATCCCACCACGAGTCACTCAGTTTACGTCCCACCTTGAGTCACTCTTTTTACATCCCACCACGGGTCACTGTTTACATCCCACCACGAGTCACTCAGTTTACATCACACCACAAGTCACTCACTGCTTACATCTAACCATGAGTCCAATCTTGTGTCCTCCTTGCCTTGCCAAAGCCACACTGCTTGAGCGCGGCCGCCATGCCTGCTACCTCATGCTAACGGGCCCGGACATCGAGGGAGAGGAGGGCACGGTGATCCTCCGCAAGCAGAAGCTGAAGCTGCAGGTCCCCAACAGCAAGATCCAGCGCTTCGGCACCCCCATAGAGACTAACGAGGAAATTATAGAGGCCTACAGCCGACTGCGATTCAGCGATGAGTGATGGGTGCTTGATGCTATTGTGACTTACCGTGTTTCATGACTGCTGCATCCAAATAGCTTAGCTTGCTATACCGAAACTGACTGTTAGCTACACACATGCTAAGTGTTGGCTAAACAGAAGCTGAACGTTAACTACACAGAAGCTGAACGTTGGCTATCTATCCTGAAGCTGAATGCTACTTTCAACCAAACCCTAAACTGTGACTGTCTTGCAACTGCTGACAGCCAAATTTGCTGTTGTTTTAGGCGTAGGTCATAGCTCTCCCAAGAGATGACCACTGACCAAGCTAGGCAATAACTGTCTTGTGACCTGCTGTGTTAGTCTTGAGGTCGGCCTGATGTAAAGTCCTGCTGTCTGTTGAACTGATCTCAGTTCACACGGTCTCCTGATAATCTTTCTCCTGCTGAATAAGAATGAAATGACATGACATGACATGCTGTACTAACTTCTTTGTACTAAACCTCTGGGTGATTATTCTTGTTCTCCTCAGACTGTTAAAAGGTGTACGAGTGTGCCCAATCCAGACATTTCTGATATACAGCGTCCATAAATGATGGAGATTCAATATTCACTATTTCTTCGGCTGAATGTTCTTGTTAACCTGTGTTATGTAACTGCAATGGCAATGGAACACATTGATGTGAATTGAAAACGCTGGAAAAATGGTCCCAACAAACTGACTGATGTCCACAAACTCTTCATTTTTTATGTACATTTTCTTTGTGAAAACAAATCCTACTCCCAAAGTATTGCCATAAGGGACTGTGAAAGACGATCCTACCGGAATTGTGTTGAATCCATTAGATGGTACTTTATAATCACAAATGCTGCCTTTGTTGGTATTTTTTAGACATTAAATTTCAAAGGGGTACTTAGTTGTTGTTGTTTCATATTAAACATTTATGCATTTTAATATTTTTTCTGAGGTTAGAAATGCAAAATATTAACAATGTTTGTATTATTTTATTTTCCCTGTGATGAACGTTTACCTTATTAGAAAGAGTTGGTAAATCTACTGGAACATACACTATTGTTAATGTTATTTTGTGAAGCAGATTTAGCTACAGTTGGTTAAACCTGTGAAACAGAGTTGAGCTGGATTTTTGTTCAGATGTGTCTTGAAATTGAACACTAATAAATGGTTTACTTTCTCAATAAAACATCAGACTTTGTTACTTTTGTGGAAGTTATTTCTAGAGCAATGCACACTAGTCTGCTGTTTTAAGATTATACATTGTAAGTCACTTTGGGTAAACGTGTCTTACAAAGTGCTAAATGCAGTCTATATCAAGTTAATGACTACATGTGATGAACAACAGTAATTACATATTCTTCTGTGTGACATTTGCCAGTCTAGGCATTGAAAATCATTGAACTCCTTTAAATGTCATTACTTTGATTTATATTTGGATTATATAATACATTTATATTATGGTATTTTGAGAATTTTGGAATAACTTTTTTGAACAAGATTAGACTGATTTTCAGTATTTTTATTTAAGTATTTCTGGTGATTTTTGAGCATGTAGTCATATCTGCAGTCATGTAGTCATATCTGCAAACGCTAATCATCCAGAAATCCAGTTTAATTCCAAAGATGAAGGATTCTTGTACTATACTGTACTGTACTGTATTTGCAGGCTATCCCAGTTTGTATGTAATGCATATTTTCCAGTTTATTAAAATGTATCATCACATTACAAATGCAAGGGCGCTGAGGAAACAACATTCAATAAAGTGACTTCTCTCTGGTTGTCTTTATATTTATTCAAATTTCTCATGAGTCAACTGTTAGGATCAAGTATTGAGAATTGGCAATACTACACCTCTGTTGTCTGTCACAAAACACATTAGAGTTTAAAAAGGAAAAAAACAAAAGAAAAACAAGCATTGATACAAGACTATTTCAAACAAATGAAGCTCTTATTTAACACCATCTCATTACATCATTGTAGATTTTCAACAGAACAGTGTTAGCTAGATACAGTACTTACTGCTACATTGAGCCATGGACAAGTCAAAAGAACATGTTTGACCTCAACAGAGTAGCAATGTAGAGTCTGGAAATTGCACTTGTATTTTATGAACCTATGTATATAAATTCATATGTATGTATATGTATATATACTGTACATAAATAAATGTGTAATGAGGAGACAGAGAATAAAACATGCTGCTGTCAAAATGTGTTGCGTGCTAGAAGGACATTGCTGTAATTGTCATTTATTAAAAACATTTTTTTATTATTATTATTATTATTAAAGACCACATAGAAGTCTCAATAGTCTGCAGTTTACAGTCTTTTCCCTGTTCATTTTCCCTGTTGTCCTTATAAAGTACCCATCAAAGATTGATTTTCGTTGTATCAGTAATGACTAAAGTAGCAGGATATACAGCGTTGCACTTAAACCACCCAGGTGGATGCGGGTACATATATCAGAGATTTGTGTAGCTGAATTAGCCATTTGTATTTGAATCTCCTCGTAGCTATAGATATAGCTACGAGTGTCTAACAAAGCCTCTGTGCATTCCTTCAGGCCTGTTACTCCATTTACACCAATTAAAAGAGTATTAATTGTCTCCTTTCAGCCCGAATGTGCCCATCAGAACCCCTTGAGTCCGGGAACCCTCAGTTGGGAACACCCTGGGTTATCTGGTGAAACACAATGATGCAATATGGGTACTGGTACAGTACAACACGTGTACATCTGCACTGAACATTGTAGTTTTACATGAATTACCTTCGCATATTCTTGCTCTTCGCTCTCAAGTTGTTGACCTGGGTTTCTGCTAAGTCAGCACGTTCCTCTGCGTCCTCCAGATCTTGCTCTATCTGCTTCAGCTTGGCCAGGTGAGTGTCGGCCATCTTCTCCTGTAGCCAACAAACAACCATTTATCATATCTGACTACTAGTAATTAGTGAAAACAGCATCGTTTTTTCTGTCACATTTGACACTATAACATATTTATTATACATACAATGCTAACAATATATGTATAACAATACTTTAACGATACTCCCATGAATTGTTTAATGGGGTTTTATTTATACTTGAAATAAAGTATCTTCTTCGTTCAAAATATTTGATTAACTATAGTTGGACAGAACCACCAGTTTGAGATTTGATGTGCATATTTAATGAGGTGTGTGTGTGTGTGTGTGTGTGTGTGTGTGTGTGTGTGTGTGTGTGAGAGGGGATGGAAAAACACCTTTCAGACTGAAGCTCTTATAGGGAAAGTGGTCATTGTGTGGCCTAAGGACAATCTGTCAAAGATACCTAACCTCTGTCTTTATCAATAGTGTGAGAGACACTCACACTTATTTCTCCCTCCCAAACAGTCTCTCCCTCTCTCTCAATCTCAAACGGGTATCTGAAGTGCAGAATAGTTGCTTATGTGATGTAGTGCTAATGAACGGAAGAGGCTGAGACTAGATGTGGTCTTCTAGGTAACGTAGTGCTGATGAACGGAAGAGGCTGAGACTAGATGTGGTCTTCTAGGTAACGTAGTGCTAATGAACAGAAGAGGCTGAGACTAGATGTGGTCTTCTAGGTAACGTGATGCCAATGAACGGAAGAGGCTGAGACTAGATGTGGTCTCCTAGGTAACGTAGTGCTGATGAACGGAAGAGGCTGAGACTAGATGTGGTCTCCTAGGTAACATGGTTGCCGATGAACTGGTAGACTGGTAGTGGCATTATTCAAGACGATGAGGCTAACAAGGTTGTTATTACACATTCGCTAGCCTGTCGCCGACACCATAGAGAATATTCAGCCTGCAGAGCATTGGTGGAGGGCAGTAAAAGGTCTTACAGCGTCGTCGGCGTGCCGCTTTAAGGTGCTGACTTGCATCTGCAACGTGTCCACCATGTCCTGCAGCCTCAGGATCAGCTTCTTGTCCTCCACCGACTGAATGGTGAGATGTTTGATTCTCTTGTTGCACGTACATGCGCCCCCCACCTGCTCGCTCTTCAGCTCTCTCTCCAGCTCTCGCATCTGATGATAAAGTACCACATAGTTCCATTGCTTGCAAGCTACAATTGCCGACTCCTTCTTTAAATGTAGTCGGTGTCACATCTTTGGGTGTTAATATGTGTTTAATGGGAACAGCGTCAATTCACTGTACTCCCAATTTACTTGAGGAGTGACTAAAACCAGAAGTCTTCAACAGGGGGTCCGGGACCCATAGTTGAAGGGGTCCCGGTCCTCAGAGGTACTGCAGGGGGTCCTGCAAATTCTTTGATATCAAACTATACAAATACAATTCCATAAATAAAACTGTCAATTGTTGTAATGGCTTAGTTAGTGGCTTACTTACATGACACTATAGGTCGCCTTACACATTATTGTTGGCCCGGCAACAAAAAAAATGGTATAGCCTACCATATGTAATAATAGGTCCCTGTTCTGTTTCTAAGCCAAGCAGTTACTTGGTCTGAAAAACGTTGAAGACCTCTAGATTAAACATTTGGAAGAGGTTAGTGTGTGTGAAGAACTGAAGGCAATTTTTCACACAGCAACATATATTCTCAGTGTCATGCGCGAACAGGTTTTAACCTTAATTTGACATGTCCGATGGACTATTCACAAGTCGCGGCGAAATTAAATGAAAGCTCGCGAGATCAGGATGGTATCGTGAGGCTCTACAGGTAGCCTCGCGAGATCGAGCTCCCGTTTGAGTTTGCCGCGCGCGAACTGTCCGATCAAAAACCTGGCCAAGATCATCCAACTCTGTGAAACTGTCTGGAAATTAACGTCCTTAAATAAATTCCATTTTAGCCAGAAAAAGGATGTTAGAAAAATCAAGGAGGAGGTTCGAATTTTAAGAATGTTGCGCAATAGCCTAGAGTTGAAAGGGGGAGGGGGTATGGGGGGACATTACGAACACGCCCATTCAGCCCTGAGCCCTTTGCATGTAGCGTTTTTTTGTCATAATGTTAACACACTTATTCGTTATTTTTTATTATTGTTTATTTGGTTGATGTATGTTAAATATATCCCTCTGCAATATATTGGGAATATTTCTGCACCTTGTAACCTCTTTCCTATCTCTTTAACTTCTGCAAAACGATCAATCGGGGGTTCAAAGCGCATGCTCAGCCAACAATCAATGAAAACATATGAGACACTTTAGATTATGTGTCTAGTAGACCTACGGAATTTAAAATAAAATAGCCTACGCATACGAATTAAAGTTCAAATTCAGTAGCCATTATACTTTAAACAATTTGTTTTACTAAAATTACCCAGGTGTGTAGGCACTTACCTGTTTAATAGAAAGAGATGTGGGTGCACTTTGAGATTCAGAGGTCGGCGGTGGAAATACTGTAGGAATCGCACCACGAGTCAAAACAGCATAATAATTTTTATGACCTCCTTTGTAGTCGGTATCACAGAAATGGTCACAGCATACACGCAGATTGAGTGTCTTGCTTATGAGCACTGTTGTAAACTTCGGATCAAACTGTGGATTTCGAATGGCTTTCACCCATTGGCTGCATATCTTGGGATCCGTAGGAAAAACGTGGAATTTCTTTTGGATGGACGTGCTACGGGAATTTCCACAGCCGGGTACAGAACACTTCATTGTCCCACGCCGCACGCACTCTTAGAAAGTTGCACAGAAATGTGAATGTTCCTGTTCTTTAGTTCCAATAGGCCTGTGTTTCAGATCCTGTTTGGTGTCCCTCTGGTGGTTGGTTAGCCTACCTGCTCGCTACCACAACGAATGCGCACAATATATTTGCCCCATACGATGAGCAGAAACGGTGCCAATCGAAAGCATTCACTGTATTCACGCTTTTGTAACTATAGGCGACAGAAGTCTGCCGTATTTGTGTTGAGTTTCCTGCTCTCTATATTATCACCCCTGCACCTCCTCCCTTCTCCTCCCCCCAACTGTGCGAACCGTTCTGTGAACTCACTCGGCCAGAATGGGGGGTCGGGTTATTGGCAGAGTACCAGTTTCAACCAACACACTGTTACAGTATATTTTAACTGTAGTACGCCGGTTATAAAACCGTGTAGCCTACCCTGTTAGATCTTTATTAACTTAGTTTGAGATCTACACGTTTAAACTGTAGCCTATAGACCACCTGAGGATGGATGAATGATTTTATAGGTGTGTGTGGCAGATGTCAGGAAAATAGCTTATATTGTTGTGTTTTTGTGGCAAGCAGTATATATGCCTATAGTCATTCTGAGTTAGGCCATTGGATCAGTCTTGCCTGGGATATTATTTGAGCCCTGAAGATGGCTAGAGTTGTCCTTTTGTGGCGATTCTGGGATTTTGTGTTTGAGTCAGCAGCTGTTTTGGGAATTTGTATTTAGCTTGGGAAGACATAAGACATATCATCAAGGTTGATTGGTCTTATCATCAGCCACTGTTCTGTGAATTTGTATTTTGGTTGGGAAGGTATACTCAAGTGTTGAATGGCCTCATCATCTTATCATCAGGCTTCATCAATCATTTGCATATAGTATATCTCGATCTTAACTACAAAATATAAACTTGGCAGACATGCCAAACCATCTACACAATACCATAGGCTAGTCTACATATTTTTTATTATTTTAATATATTAAGTGTGAGTGTAATAGGCCTATTAGCGTGTAGACCAAGGAACCCACGGAAACTCAATTACCCAAAACGATTTGGGTAAACTCGAGAGTAGGCTCGGTTGCAGAACTCAGGCAAACAGGCTCTCAGTTGACATGAACATGCAACACGAAACAGCGGCCTCTATCTATTCTCCGTGGCTCTGGCCTATCCCAATGTGTTGGGGATGTGGTGGCGGGCTGACCACACAGGCGACTGCGAGATATGACCAGAGGGGGGCGCCGCTGCCAGAAGAGTTCAATTTTTTCTTTGATTGAAAATGCCAGAATGCATTACAATGCTATATCTTGTTGTTATTCAAATATATTTGCTTTGAACTCCAAACTAACACTTTCATATAATAGCATGATTTCATAATAAACAATAACATAATACACACATGGCCTCTAATTTACTCTGCTACAATAAAAATGCAATTTCAGCCATTACAGCCTTCATCAGGACAAGTAAGTAGCTAATAACATAATGTATTAAACCACTATGTGTGAGTAGATCATGCAGTTTGTTTTCACACACAAAGTTTTGATTGAAAACCTGCCGACATTTTATAAATGTAGAACTAGGCTACCAGTAAGAAAATATAAATACAAATGAATGAACACCAAAAGTATTTTTTTTCTTATTTTTAACCGGGGGCACGATGTTATAGCAAAATCCTTATAGGCCACTCTATACTGTCTCTGGTTATAGTCTTCCATAAACTACACTACAGATTATAGGCCTGTAGCCTAGTTTAGGCTACTATACATACATTCAACTAACCTTTATTTTGCCTTATGCGCAGTAACAGCGCAATAAGAAGTGCATGAAGTGCGGAAGTACCGTAGCTACATGCCAGTTTGTGTGGTTGTGTAAAATGTGAAATTACAGCAGACGACCTGGCTCCTTTCGATTACGTCACGAAACTGAGTCACTTATGCTTTCGTTCATATATTACGGCCAACTTCTGGAATAAATGCGTAGGTATTATTTCAGGTCACAACGCGACTGGGGCAGGGAGGATGGAGCAGGGTCCCGAAACGCCACTTTTTACGTTCGGCGTGATCGCTGACATCCAGTATGCTGACATCGCCGACGGGTGGAATTTCGCCCGTACCAGACAACGATACTACAGAACCAGTCTTCAGTTGCTGAGGAACGCAATTGACAGCTGGTCAACCACAGACGTCAAACCCAGTTTCATTCTTCAGCTGGGCGACATTATAGACGGTTTCAATAAGCGACATGACGCGTCAAAGAGAGCACTGGAAACGGTGATGAAAGAGTTCAGCTCAATTCCTGTGACTGTCCACCATGTGTGGGGCAACCATGAGTTTTATAATTTCACCAGAGACATGCTGTTCCACTCGAATCTAAACAGCACCCCCTTCTGTGACAAAGGTATAGGGGTACAGATTGGGGATATTTATGCATATCACTTCAGCCCGGCCCCCAGGTTCAGATTCATTGTTCTGGACGCCTACGATGTGAGTCTCCTGGGAAGAGAGCAGTCGGACCCAAAGTACGTTAATGCACTTCATCTTACAAAGGAGCACAATAGCAACGCGGATCTTAACCAACCTCCAGGTAGCTATAGCAGCGTTATGATAATAATGCGTTTCTGATTTGTCTCTCAAGGTCATATGTGTAGGCTAGGCTACTACTGTATTTAACTTATTCCTGATAATTGAGTGATTCTTTCCATCCAGACTGCAGCGGTCTTGAGCGACGGTTTACAATGTTCAACGGTGGGTTCAGCAAAGAGCAGCTGGATTGGTTGGATGCTGTCCTTACCAGTTCTGATGAGGAAGATGAGAGGGTCACCATTGTCAGTAAGTGAAGCATCTAACATTTATGTGTGGGCAATATTAAAGTACTTGCTAATATGAAATATTTTATTTTATAGGCTGTTGTGAAGTTTATTAAAGCATACAGTAAACATATAGGCCCTTGTAGGTGATTGCAAGCTAATACACTGTCAAATTCACCAAATATCTCCTCGCAGTTCAGCTTGTTACCATCCCTGTGTGCAGAAAAAATAACATGATAACGTACACAGCCTTGGCTCCGTAAATAGTAACACAAACACACACACACAAAGTGGCAAAGATGACACTGACCAGACAGACCAACAAACTGTTTTGGGGTATAGTAACTTTGTTTCAGGCCATGCATGGTAGATGTAGCTGTCTGGGCACGCCCACTTAACACGCCCACTTAAAGGCAGGGTTATTGTCATTCTCGAGAAGCTTGCCAACTTCTAGCTAAAATCATAACAACCTCCTTCAGATGCTCCGCCCCAAAACATTGAAACACATTGCAAAGCCAAGCGGCATTGTTGTTGTGAGCGTTGTTCGCCACATTGCTTGTGCTCCTATTCACGGAGGCAGGGCCGTGTAGAAGTACAGGATTATCTTTTCAGCACGCACAGAGAAGGCTAAGATAGCGGATTACGAGGAGATATGTGGTGAATTTGACAAAAAAGTGCATTGGCTTACATTTGACCATTTCCCAAGCCCCGCCCCTTTCACTTGTCCTACCTAGTTACTGTAACTAGGCAGGACAAAGCGCCATAGAAAGCTATTACAGCAAAACAGACAGTTGACGGAAGGTTCCGTCAGATTCCAAAAATGCTCAACTGTTATTGTAGGACATGCAAAAAGGGGCGGGGCTTGGGAAAGGTCTATTAGCTTGCAATTCATAGTTTTCAGTCACGTGACCTGCGCGATCAGATGGCGGGCAAAACAATAGATTAAAATGGCGGCTCACACCAGGCTACCCATAGAGACGCCGCAAAAACCTACATTTCCTTTGTTATCTTGCCTTTTATGAAATGTTGGCTGCAAATACGTGTATACTTGGACGGCTGCCATGTTTTGCCCTTCCCGGGGAATTTTTATCGTTAATTATCGTAGTTGTTCTATTATGTCTTGACATACAAGCTGAGTTATTGTGACAAAGAATTTCCCCTAGGGGATTAATAAAGTATTTCTGATTCTGATTCTGACAGAGGCACGTTTTATGGCACAAATCCATAATCTTCTTCTCTCTGAGTTTTCCTTTTCTGATGGAATTCTATAGAAACACATCCCAGGGATGTATCCTCGTTGATTAGTGCATCCGATAGCACAACAACTATCCTGCATTTTGCTCAAACAAAAGTAACAGAGTATAATTTGTTTCCTGGCGGGCAGCGGGAAATAAGAAGGAAAAAACGTTGTTTTGCCCTCCAAGGGGGCGTTCCCCTGAGTACGTGACGTCACGTGAAAACTATGAATAGCTGACTGTACACTTTTTTTTAAGAGACGGGAAGCGTTCCATTGTTGCTTCCATTGAAATGTGTTCACTGATCTGTGTTTGTTGGTCCCCACAGGTCACCTGCCGGTGCACCCCGACGCCACCGAGCCGATGTGCCTCGCCTGGAACCACGACGAGCTGCTGGCGCTGCTGCGTCGCCACGGTAGCGTCGTGTGCTTCATGGCCGGCCATGATCACGAAGGCGGTGGCTGCCGCGACGACGAGGGGTCGGGCGCGCACCACGTCACACTGGAGGGCGTGATCGAAACGCCGCCCGGCGGCGCCGCCCACGCCACGGTGTGGGTGTACCCCGACAGGATGGTGATGAAGGGGAGCGGCAGGGTTGGGGACAGGGAGATTGTGTTTCCATGACGACCAACCACCCCCCCTTCTTCTATAAGCAGACACACACACACACACACACACACAGAGGCCTTGTTCTGTGAAAAAGCCAAAGGGATTTTAACTTGAATAAATACCTCACGCCATGCCGCAAGACAGGGCGGTCCTCCATGTTGTGATCAATTTAATGACGCTATGTGTATATATAATTGTATTTATTATTTGGAATGTGGCAGTTAATTAACATGCAGACAGACTTATTATTAATGGTTATGGTTTGACTATATTTATTTATGCAGCAAAAATGATTAGTATTCTAATTAAAAAAAAGTATTCTAATGAAGTCATTTTTAAAATGCTCGTTGTGCATTCATTTTAAAATGCTTGTTATGCATTCAATCCAATGCATAACCTCACCTTTAGTGGTTCTAGAAGAAAAGTATACGGAAGTGTCTTCCAAATTGTACTTTGAAAAAATCTTGGATGAATATTTACGTTTAAATGTCTAAATTGCACATTTTTTGTGGTGATATCAATATTTCCTATGCACAATACTGGGATATTTGAATGTTTATTGAATGACCTGGCCTATATGGCAACAATAAATAAAATGAAGTTGCATTGTTTGTATTGTATTGTAATAGCAGCGACAGTACACGAGATTATACATGGGGAGTCTTTGATGAAATAATACAGTTGAGGCTAAGCACTACAGTAGCATTCTTGTTCAGATAAGTGATCCACCTGAGTATGATGTCATTTTCGTCGTGGGTCTTGCACAACATTTGCTACATTAATATGGATAATTACTGGAAATTACTATCAAGTCACGCCTCAAGCCGCCATAGGCTAGCACCAGTATAAACATATTTATCAATTTTTCTACAATCTTCCATTATTTTTGCCTATCGTAGGCGACCATGTCGGCAGGGGGCGGGGTGAAATTGGTCAGGGCACCCCTGACAGATGGAGGCCTATAGATATGTCAGGCTGTCATTATATATATAACCAAGTTCTCCGTGACTCACACACTCACCACGGGCCCAGACGTGCCGGTGCAACTGCGCGCAGTGTCCTGTCTGGAGACGAGGAGGCAGATCTGCCCCTGGGTCATCCGTCCCCCACTTCTTGTCCAATGCGATTCTGCGCGAAGTTTGTTCTCTGCATTGCACCCTGAGCGCTGCTGGAATTCAACACAACAATGGCGACTCCCAGCCCCAACAGCAACTCCAGCAGCCCCAGTAACAACAGCAACATTATGGGATCCACGTTCCACCACCACCAACAGAACCTGACAACGCTCAGCAGCAGCATGCAAGGTAGGAGACGGCGGCTTTGATTCTAAGTTTTATTCCGTTTCACTTTAGACTCTAAGCTCCCTCAAACTCCATGGCTATCAAGTTAGCAGTGATGCAGTAGCTGAAGAATCGCAAGGCCTTCCAGTATAACACTGTGGTGCTATATGTGTAGTACTCTTAACAATTTATATTACTTAACAATCCAATAGCGAAAATGTTACGATTGTTACAGCGCGCTGCTATAATGAATATCTACGTATAGCTGTTAGCTCTTAGCTGCAGCAGGCAACTCTAAGGCCTACGTTGATGAATGTCCCACGGCCACTATACACAGCTGTGTTACAGATTTGTTAGTAGTAGCATACTGTGTGTTAATATTGTAGTGGTTAAGGGTTAAAGGTGATGACTATTTAAATGCCAACATGAAAATAATCGCAATGATCCGATGCAGTTGGTGTAACTTGCCGCTGACAGTGATAACACCCGTAGTAGACATATGATATGTCTATGGAATTATTGTTTCAGTGATGGTAGGCTACAGACTTGAGATTCATTAGATTTAACTGTCACAGATTTCTAGCATGATATGTTTTATTTAAACCTTGCAGAAACCAACACGTGCTGGAGATGTCAAAATGAAACAGGTATTCAACACTTCTTTCTACAGGTTATTTATTTAAGAGGTTGTTATGACTGGTGTTTTGATTGGTTCCCACACCAACCAATGCATGACATTTTTGTTTTTATGGTTGTTTTCCAACAACACAAATATCACCTTTTCTTTTGAAAGCTAGCTGCATGGTATTAAACCATAGTTGATAGTCTGATAACAATATAATTATTGTCCAAAAGGGGTGTTTGGTATTAGCCTATCTTGATGTTCATGTCCTTAAAGTAAACCTCGACTTATGCATACAGTATGCATAAGTCACTCACTCACTCAAAGGTAATTTGTAGCAACACAAGCTTTTCATAACCTACCTTGCATTCACCTTCCAGAGAGGACCCTTGCAGTGGAGGTACTTGTTAAAATGACCAGAACACTCACTCGCACACAAACCATCCCTAAGGACACGTTGTAAAATGTTTTTTCTTTACTTCAGGGTTTCAGATAAGCTTGTCTGGAGTGCCCCAAAGTAAGCAGCAGACCTTGCACACACATAGCACTGCAACCTTTTCTCTCTGTGGGAGCATCATTTACTTATGCTATGGTTCTACTCGGTTGTGGGTGAGGAACGCTCCTTTTGCACCTGGGCTAAGGGATCTGTTTAAGGTTAAGGGATCTATGTAGGGTTAAGGGAACTGTTTGCACACAAGGTTTTGGGCATGGCAAGTACGACTCAACACTTTCACCACAACACCTTGTATTAAATTATAATGACAATAATAATAAATGATGACACTTATATAGTGCTTAATGATACATATTTTATATGTTCTGGCCATGTAGCCTTCCACATGAGTACTCAAATCCCCAATGGATTTGGGGGAAGTAACAGTTCAATGTGAAGAGATCATTAGTCTGTAGTAACATTTACATCTTCACATTGATGTAGTGTACTGGGAAAGTGTTGGGACACTTATCTTGAGGAAATCTATGTCTGAGCTGCAGAATTCCAATTGTTATCAATCAGGGATTCCCACTTTCAGTCTTTCTTTATAAATGTAGGTTAGTACTGCAATAAGGCGTGCAATGCCTATGTAATGTGCTAATAACCATAAAAAGTAATCTTTAGAGCATCTGCTTTTGTAAAATAATTTGAACTGAAGGATTGGTGCCGCAATGTATTCTGAAATTTGGGAATCCCTGCAGTCTGGGCATATTGCATGTGTTTTTAAAAGTGCATTTTGTGGTTCTTTTTTTTTATTCATTGTTTTAATCTCGGGTAAAGTTCTTGAGATAGTCCAGTGGTCCATTGAGGTAATCTGCGAATGAAGAGACCATTTAAAATAAACCTTTATCATTCGTTAACATAAAACAAATGACGTTTGTGATGCACAGGTAAGGCATTATGTCCAGCGGATGGGGTTTATAGAGCCCTGTGTACTGTGTGTCGAGGTGTTGTCTTAATCTCTTTGTTCGGCCAGGTAAACGTAAGGCACTCAAATTGAATTTTGCCAACCCCACCGTGAAGCCAGCCTCGAAGCTTCCCCTGAATCCACCAGCCCCCTCGTTCCAGAATCCACACATGTAAGTAGCAATGTTATTTGTGTTGTGCCCTTTTTCACACTGGATGCGTGTTTTCCCTACGCTGCATAGTTTTTTTACGCAACCACAACATACTATGCGAAGTTAGCCTAAGTACTAAAAGTACACTGTAAATTCTATTTTCAATGTAAATCGGTGCATTTGTTGACACCTAATTACCAAAATATTACGTTATATAGCTGTGTGTGTGCGTACATACACACACACACATACACACCCCACCAATCACTTCCTGGAACTATTTTGAAGCTCCGTTGCTGTGGAAAAACGGTCCATTGGAGTGAACGGAGATGACGCAACTCTCTCTTTTGGCTGGGTGGTTAATATTACCTTTTTCTGTGGTGTGACAAACTCAAAACACAAATTTTTGTCTGCTTTACATAGGCTTTAAGGTAAAATTAGTAGTAGGCACAAAACATAATTGTTCTCAAAATCTTTCTCTCTCCAGAGAGGCACTTGGATTTCTGATTATTTACAACATCCACTTTAATAAAAATGTTTTACATGTTCTTCTTGCTGCCTTAAAATGTCTGCCTGTTCTTTACCCCCTTAACCTCTTCATGGTGCTCTATACAATATTTTAAACATTAATATAGCAGCAAACAACTATTTTCGATGTAAATATATAGTGGAATAATGGAATCCTGTGCAGAGAATGACATCCTATGTTGTTTTTTTTTCGTTTTTTTTTTGTGTAAGGCGATCTCCTCTGCTTGTTGTTTTCATGAACCCAGACGCTTGTTCATGGTGTGTGTGTGTGTGTGCGCGCTCGTGTGCGCGCGTGTGTGCGCGTGTGTGCGCGTGTACGCGTGTGCGTGCGTGTGTGTGTGTGTGCCTGCGTGTGTGTGCGTGTGTGTGCGTGTGTGTGTGGGCCCACACAGTTTGTTTAGGTCTGAGATGCAGGTGCTCTAGTATGACATCTAGTGGTAGTAAAAGGTCATATTATATCTTTCTCTCCCTCCTATCTTCAGAGAACGCCTGCGGACACACAGCATTGAGTCGTCGGGGAAGTTGAAGATCTCCCCCGAGCAGCATTGTGACTTCACTGCAGAGGACCTGAGGGATCTGGGTGAGATCGGCCGCGGAGCTTATGGCTCTGTCAACAAGATGGTCCATAAACCCACGGGCCAGATTATGGCTGTCAAGGTGTGAACCTACAACATACAGTATGTTTCCATAACACCCACAGTATATGAGCTTGTTGGATGTCCCATTCCAAACCCATGGGCATTATTTAGGAGTTCGACTTCCCTTTGAAATCAAGTGCTTGTTTCCGTGGGGCGGCAGTGGTAGTGGAGCTAGATGAGGCGATACAAACAGTTGTAGCAAAGACTGCTTCAATTTCAGTATTACTCCGAGGGCTACACCCATAACGAACAAACAATCCTCAATGGAGCGTGTCCAGACCCTATTTATGAAAGGAATATATATAATCTCTAGGGGTTTAATTACTTTTGAACTAGCATGGTCATTTTATCCGGGGTAAAGGTTTTATTATACACCCAGTTCAGTTTTATACTGATGCTGCTTCATTTCATTGGGGTTGTTTTTAGGTGCAGTACATGTTATAGACGTGAGTGATCTTGAACGCATCGTTGCTGTAACATGTCTACACAAGAAGATGGATCTAACTGTAGGAATTGGCAGGCCAGTCTTTGAGAGTCCATAGAACAGTGCATGTAGAGTGTATGAGTGAGTGAGTTTCTCTTTATTATAAAAACATCAGCATTAATAATCAAGACCCTAAATCTGAAGGTCGTGGGCAGCAAGTTTGATAATCACAAAAACCAAACAAGTAATTACAGTCCCCGCAGTCTGGAATGTGGTATTATGTTATAGCAAGATGCCTAACTGCTAACATACGCCTTTAAAACTTGTGCTGACTTGAAGAAATCTTTTAGAGGGAAGAATGTCTAAAATAGTTGGTTCCCAATAGTCTGGTCTCATTCTCTTTCGTTCATTCATATGTCTGATATATACTGTAGCAAGATTGTTAACAGTACTATCAGGAAGTGGTGTAATAGACTTTCATTGGCTGTTAGCAATGTCACTCAAAAGTCTGCATACATGCAGTGCAGACTCATGTCCATTAATTTCCCAATTAATTCCTCATTATAAATGTGATGTCCAATTTGTTCACTGAGTTAAGTAGTTGGTCGTCAAGCATGTCAATCAAAATACCTCTTCTGTCAAGTGGGCGGATCTTGACTCAGTTAGCCAGTGCTGTGTCCCATTATGCAAGTAAAGGCTGGCTCTGCGAAACTGATTGGACGGTTGCTGTGTTCACAGAGGATTCGCTCCACCGTGGACGAGAAGGAGCAAAAGCAGCTCCTGATGGATCTAGACGTTGTGATGAGGAGCAGCGACTGTCTCTACATCGTCCAGTTTTATGGCGCCCTCTTCAGGGAGGTATTGGAAATGCTCAATGATCCTACGACAGCTGTGATTTACAATTTTAAAATAATTTTGTATTGATAATTTAATACTTTAAATATATAAAATACACACACACTGTACTCTTTCATGTACCCTTGTAATAATCAATCGAGATGTACACAGTTTTGTTAATGACCGCTTAAATTCTTTTAAATTAAATTCTTTGTTAATGTTGACTTATTCTTTCTTTCAGGGTGACTGTTGGATTTGTATGGAACTTATGTCTACCTCATTTGACAAATTCTACAAATATGTATATTGTGTGTTAGATGATGTCATTCCAGAGGAGATACTGGGCAAAATAACATTAGCGGTGAGTGGAGGGGCTCGGTATTATTCATACAAACCAAAATGTAACCGCATTTTAATTGACGGGAAACAGCTCACATGCTTTGTTTTTGTCTCCAACAGACCGTTAAAGCACTAAACCACTTAAAAGAAAACTTGAAAATAATTCACAGAGGTATGTTTTTCACATATCGATAGTGGTTTATAACATATTAGACAATATTATATTATATATTGATTGTAAGACATGACGTTGTACCGTGTCCTGTAAGTGATTAATCAAAATCTGAATATTAATTCTGTTTTCTGGTACTCTACATTATTTATTTGTTTGATAAAGAGTGCCATAATTAAATGCAGTATTGAATTAATTTTTTGTGAAATGTGCAATTTCAACCGCACTTCTACCAAACACAGCTAATCATTTGCAATAGTGTACAGGGGAGAATGCAGTGAAATGTTTGTCTACATGTAGAATACATTCAACAATTAATTACTTTAAAATGTTTCATCTTTCAGCGTAATACTAGAATTTAGCGAAATGTCACAACCATGGAAAATGTATTTGTGTCGGATCCTTGGAGCGGGAATCCTTCACGCCCTCTTCTTGTTTGTCTGATTCCAGACATCAAGCCCTCCAACATCCTCATGGATCGGAGGGGCAACATCAAGCTGTGTGACTTTGGAATCAGCGGTCAGCTAGTGGACTCCATAGCCAAGACCAGGGATGCAGGGTGCAGACCTTACATGGCGGTATGCACGCGAGACCACCAGTCTGTCAGGGTCTGAGGGCATTACAGACTAGAGCCCTGCATTGGCTTTGGGACAGAGGGCGTCAGGGTCTGAGGGCACTACAGACTAGAGCCCTGCATTGGCTTTGGGACAGAGGGCGTCAGGGTCTGAGGGCATTACAGACTAGAGCCCTGCATTGGCTTTGGGACAGAGGGCGTCAGGGTCTGAGGGCATTACAGACTAGAGCCCTGCATTGGCTTTGGGACTGGGGCCGTCAGGGTCTGAGGGCATTACAGACTAGAGCCCTGCATTGGCTTTGGGACTGTGATCCCGCGGGACCAAACACAAATCATGTGGGCATGGGCGGTCCAAAAATACACTGCGGGTTGCCAGTGGCTGGGTCCCCGCTGATCCTTAAAAGGTCTTAACATGATCAAGAACATGTCTAAATGCCTAATTATTTTCTGGACGGGTATCAACAAATTCTGCTATGTGTCCGTAATAGGCCTTTATGAGAGCATACACGTAACGTTTGTTCACAAGTGCCGTGGCAACCACACGAACTCAGAACTCAGAGTCCCGTGTAGGGCTCTACCGTGGCAGACCATAGGTGCTCTGCAAAGATCAAACTGAAAGGTCCTTCGTTTGATCTCCTACCGGTTGGTGTCCAATGCGCAAAGATGCCTAAGCATAACCGATACCTGCTCACAAAATACATTTCTATATGTTGTTTTGGAGCAAACATTCTCAGTTAAATGACTTGTACTTGTCGGGCAGGATAGTCTGGTGATGTGGGTGTGGTACTCCCAACTGAAAGGTAATGGGTTCAAGCCCATGGAGTTGGCATCCTTAAACATTCTTAAACAAGATGCCTAACCCCCACCTTGTAATACTTAACAACTGTCGTACGTTGCTTTAGATATAAGGATCAGCTAATTGTGCTTGTAAACAATAGCATAACACAAACTGAGCCGTGTGAACTTCCAGGTGGTGCTGAGCTTCAAGACCTAACTATAGACACTCTTAAAGCAAAGGTGAAACCTTAGCCAGTCCGTCTAGGCAACGTTTCCTGATTGTTGTGTAACAAAGCCATGGCTGCTATATTATAGCTGCGCTCCAAAGTGTTTGTATCCAGTCAAGCAAATGGATGCTGCGTTCACACGGACCACGGCAACACTTTATGAATGGCGCGGCATACAAGTCCATGTTGCATTATTTTTGAATAATTTAATTAAAATATATTCAATATAATTATCTAGTGGCAGTTATTTTAGTATTGTATCTAGTATTTTAGTGTTGTTGCACCAAAGGTATTACTTTCTTGTAGTCAATGTTCTTTCCATGTGTGAGAGAGCTAAATGCCGTCGCGGAGGACGGCAAAAAGTTAAGATGTTTTAACCTTACACCGCATGTTTGCCGTAACTGGCGCCTGCATTCTTTTTGCCGGCCAATGCTAATTCTTCCGTCCGGCTCTTGTCCACTAACATGATATCCGGTTTGCTGACTGCCGTGTTCCATTTTCTGTCACATCATCCCTTACCATCAACACTTTTAAGTCTTGTCTTAAAACATATTAATATTCTGTGGCGTTCATGTAGCGTTAAAGACACCAGTGCTTGTTGGTTTTGTGTTTTGAATTTATTGTATGTTGTATTTTATTGTTGTTATTTCATAACCCTGTACAGCACTTTGTTCACCTGTTTAAATGTGCTTTATAAATAGATTGACTTGACTTCCATGTGAACACAGTTTAAGCCTTCCTCTTTGTGCCATCAGCCGGAGAGGATAGACCCCAGTGCGTCCAGACAAGGTTATGATGTCAGGTCAGACGTATGGAGCCTGGGAATAACTCTGGTACGTGAAATGCATTGGCATCCTGCAAATAAAGCATTTAACTGCTTTTCAATGCGATCCTTAACTCTTTTAAATAACACGCTGGCATTCAGGGTGACATAATCCTGTGGTTGTGCTACAAGCTACATCTGGAAAATAGGAACTTCCAATCCACATGTACTGTTTAATTTGAGATGTATTTCCTTACATTATACTTCATATATAATGAATGATCTTAAATGGAAACACAGTGGGTCTTTAAGACATAAGGCGTATATAAGAATCAAGTAGAGACATTGACCTCGTTCTTGTAGAACGACAATATACTAAAGCAAAGGATGATTGGTTGTTAACACGTGTTTGTGGATTGTCAGGTAAGGAGTCAAAGGAAAAAAATAGTTAATATCCATCTAACATTCCTATATTGGAATTTACTGTTCAGCTTGGGATCTGCCGCAGTGTTACAGAAGCGTAAAGTGTGTGTTTCTGTGTGTGTTTGTGTGTTCTAGTACGAGCTGGCCACTGGGAGGTTCCCCTACCCAAAGTGGAACAGTGTGTTTGACCAGCTGACTCAGGTGGTGAAAGGAGAACCACCTCAGCTCACCAACTCTGAGGACAGACAGTTCTCTCCCAAATTCCTCAACTTTGTTAACCTATGGTAGGCACCGCTGCCCGTATACTGACTTATACTGTGACATACGTACAACTGTGAGGTAGCAGATGTTCTGTTGTGTAATTACTACTACTAACTACTGTGTCCGAGCCATATTAAGAGAGAGTTACGTCATCTCCGTTCACTCCAATGGACCGTTTTTTCCCAGCAATGGCGGATCGTGGAGCCTCAAAATAGTTCCCGAAAGTTAGCCTAAATACTTAAAGTACCCTATACATTATATTGTAAATGTAAATTGGTGCATGTATTGACTACTAATTACCAAAAAATTAAGTTAAATATCTGCGTATAAATATTTAAATTGACCACCAAGCACTTTTTTGTGACTGTTAAATTTCAAACTTCCGTTGGCGTAACTCTCTCTTTCCATGGCTCTGGGTGCCGTTACTACTGTGTGTTGTAACCATCTACAAATACATGTATTAATACTATACTGGATGCATGTTTCACTGTTTTGGAAAATGTTTCCGTCATTGTGTCTTTGCTGCCCTCTGCTGGCAGGCGCCTGTATGTACACAGCCATACGGTAATGCCAGCGTTATGAGTTGTTTGACCTTGTGTCATGAAGTTAATTTGTTCCATCCATACTTAATCTGTACTGTATTTATTTTGACATAATGCCTATTTGTCTTTTGCCAGCCTTACAAAGGATGAATCCAAAAGGCCAAAGTACAAGGAGCTCCTGGTAAATATACAGTTAATACCCATTAAACAGACTAGCCTTAAAAATACTTTAACAGCCAGAGTTGTTTTGACTATGTTGCCCCCTGCAGCACAGGAGCGGTATGACGCGAGTACATTAGCGTGACTGACTCTTGTTTGGGCTCCCCGACAGAAAGACCCGTTCATCCTGATGTATGAGGAGCGCTTCGTGGACGTTGCCAGCTACGTGTGTCTCATCCTGGATCAGATCCCCACCTCCCCTATCTCCCCCATGTACGTGGACTGACTGGGTCGGGTCAGGGGTCATGCAACCCGGCAACGCACAGTGCTTGACGACGAGCTTGGCAACACGTGTCGCACAACAGCTTAGCCCTCGTAGTCATTTAGGATCAGATGTTCACGCGCTCCAAAGAATGACAGGAACTGTTTCAAATTGCCCGGTGCAATAAGATTATTATAACTGTATTAGTTGTAATAATAATAACTATTATTATTAAATACAGTTGCTTTTCTCCCATCACCTCAGCCATCGTCAGTGAAATTATGTAAAAACAAATAATAAAACAGTGCAAAACTTGAAGACATAACTTTGTCTCGATAAAATGCAACACTATTTTATTTTTTTTAGATAAAAGGGTAGTATACATACAGTATATGGTGTATATATTATATAAATATATATACTACAATGTACAGAACCTACCAAATCAAATGTTGAATGCTCATGACATGAACAAAAGTAGCTGTCTACTGGATTGCACATTGTGGACTGTACGTATGCATTCTGTGAGTTCCCTCTGCATCGACGTGTATATTCAGTACGTATGTATGCTGTTAGACCTCTGAATACACAGTCAGTTTGTCGTGGCCACCTTGACTGATCAACAAACGAGAGTATGATGTTTTTTCCTGTCGACGAAACAGGGTAGCACAGCATTACATTAAAACATTGTAAAAATGCAATTTGTGAAAAGCTTACATGTGGGTCGGGATGGCTTACATTTATCTTTCACTTCAAACTCTACTTTGCCTGATATAAACGTAATTCCCGGACTTGACGTCCGCCTTTTGTAAATGTATGTGTGTATATATAGTACATCTAAATTCGCTGGTCTAGCCAGGTTGGGCTTAACTGTTCAGGCTCTCTTTCCAAATAGAAAGGTGTTTGTAAAGAACCCCGATCAAGTGGTTATGAGGAGCTGAGTGTTGCTTTCATGGTTTGGTGACACGCTGTAAAACGAAATTCCATCACCCAATATGATGGAATAATACTGTCTGGCAGTTACATGCTGACAATATGTTGACAGGCGTTTCAAGAAGCAGCTCATCTAAGATCTGTCGTGGCGCTGTACATCTGTTAGGACGCTTCCCAAATGGGCACTGATAATGGAATGTTTCGTTTTTTTTGTCAAACCATGACTCAACTGTTTGTCCATAATACACCTCTACTTACATACCAACACTGTCACAAGTTATCTTAGATTGTAGTGATTTAAGAGAGAATGCAATTTAAGTGTTGAGAACTATCTTTAGCCATGCTGGGTAATTTACATTAAACATCAGTTGGAATTCGCTAGATTACCAAACTGTGTGCTATGTAAAATGGAAGGAGAATAATTATTTGAGAATAGCCACTATTGTAATGGCTGTTGTTGTGAAGAGAGTCATTCTATGTTGCTTTATTGAATGAAACATTCTTGAGCTTTGGTTTAAAATTTAGACATGAATGGCATGCCCCCTCTACACCTCACTTTGCCTCCTCGCCGTTACACAACACAAACAGTGAGCCGAGTTGGAATTTTGTTTTCCTCTGGGCGCTATCACACAATCAAGGAGCCCAACTTTAAAAGGGCGGGGCATGATAGTTTGATAACAATGAAATGTACACCGGACATGACATATTGTCAGTTTTGTTCTTTTATTCTTCAATTTTAATCTGCTATGAAATAATGTGTCACCCAAGAAAGCCCTTCAGAGTTTCTGTGATTATCTTCACTCTTTTTGGGACATTGAAGGGAATAAAAATAAAAATCTTGAGAATGAGAACATGCTGTATAAATCGCAGTTTACTAGAATGTTCATATTAGATTATACAGTAATATTAAGGGCAATGAGTTTTATATTGTATCTTTGAGGGTAAAAAAAAAAATAAAGCTCACGTTGAAAAGGAACCGATTGTGTTGTTGATTGAACATTAAACATATTGCAGAAATTATTTTACAGTGATAATTTTATTGCTCTTTTCACTATAATATACAGGGGTGTGGACAAATACTGATTCTTAAAATAGTAAAACAAAGTGGGCAAGCAACAAGCTTTTGTCAGATGTGATACTGTGGGGGGAGGACAAAACGACCACAAAATATAGTGATGGGTAACAAAATGTAGAGGACATTGGTAATCCACGATTACTATATGAAACCAAGTGTAATGCTTACTTCATAAGAAAAGGGGGACATTTGGTTAAAAATATGTATATACAAAGTAATATTGGGTTAATTTGTACTACCGATTGAAAGGCACATAATGATTAATTGTCTAAGGTTCAGGCTAAAAATTCTTGACACTTTTATTAACAATTTCTCACATTATAAAACTACTTAAAGGCTTGGGTGCATGTTTGAGCAGTGTTATGTGCAGTATTCACAGTAAAAATATCAATATATTACATTTTCCTATTCACAAGTGCTTATAATGGACATTTGCGCTTCACTTTTCTCTATGAAAGTAATTTAGAGTGGTTCACTTTGTGGCATCACATTTTTAAGAGACTTTTCTAAGTTGCACTATAGTTTTCTGGTTAAGTACACTAAAAGAATCCCAATCTTCTATTAAGGAATGTTATTATACAAAGCACAATTATGAAAGACATAATAAGGTCTTGAAAATACAAAGGGTGAAATAAACAAAAACAAAACATGAAATTACTTCATAATAGTCCTCTGACTGGAAATTAAGAACATAGAAAATACAATACAGGAAAAATGATTAATCTTGGAACTTTTACAATTAATATTTTTAAATATTTTCATGTAAATAAAATAAACTAATTTGTGAATTAACCAATACTATATTTATATAACATGTGTTTGGTTCATTAACTAGTTAGACCAAAGGTTGTATAAATATGTCATTGCTGTCCTTTGTATTGCCCTTATGTGGAAAAAAAAATTACAAAAAGTGAAAGAAAAGTCCTTCAACGGAATGGACTCAAATTTTAACGCAAACTGTGACAAATGTGTACTTAGCTATGTGCAAAGTGACATTTCTTTCATATTTACATGAAATGATGAACTGGCTTCAGTTATGTTGTGGCAAGCTGCATGCTTTCTCCCACACTGCAGATATAATGTGCAGACATCAACTTGTCTCTGTCAGTAGATGTCCATCATTTTATACTTACATTTTGGCCACATGAGGAAATCCAATTTACTTTTACTTTGTTAGAAGCAAAATGTTACATTACATGTAATCGTATGGGTTCCAGTAACACAAATTACCTCAAAAAGCATTGAAGACTGTCCGAATGTTTCACCATATCACGATAGCTTAACACCGTCACTGCATGAATAACTTGCATAATGCACAAAAGTGCAAATGTTGAAATATACTTCATTTATGTCCGTCATGAATGAACACATCATACTGATTTGGTAGTTGTGCGTACCGTTTCCCGGAAGGACAAAGATCATTTCAAAAGCACCTTGTTTTTACATATTAGGTATGATGCATCAATATGAAAACAATATTTAATTGAAGTAGGGAAAAGAAATATTCTAAGGCAACATACTGTGTGCTGTCATTCTGCAAAACAGGTTCAGCACACTAACTGTCAATCTTTGGGTCATATTCTGTGTTTTGGTGGCATATCCAACAATAACAAAATGCTGTCACTACGAGTGAACCTGTCCGTGAGGTCTACATATGGTAACATTCACTATATCGTCATTAGATGGCATTGTAGAAGGCCTCCGCTCCACTAGCGGGTCTGTCTGGTTTGTAGCCGCTTTGCTAGTTGCTAACATCACTGTGTTCCGTTAGCGGCTAGCTACGGTAGCTACTCGTGTTAGCTGGCCCGTGTCTTTCACCAGTGGTCGAGGTGGAGGTCCGTGGAGTTCAGGTTGATGTCTGTGACGTCCAGGAACTCCGTGTTGAAGATGCTGGGCCCGCTGTTGGGCGGAGCCAAGCTGAAGGCCGTGGCTGAACTGGGCGGCGTCAGGTCCAGCCACTCCATGGTCTCCCACGGTGACTCGCCGAAGGCCATGCCAACCAAGCCCTGGGCGTCTGTCGCGCACGGCATCTTGCCACTGATGGGCGACAGCGGTGTGGGCGTGTCGATCAGGTCTCTGAGCTTGTCGTGGTGCAGGTGGTGGTAGTGGTGGTGGTAGTGCTGATATGGGTGGGGGCTCCGGTAGCCTTCTCTGCCCAAGTGCCCTTCGTCTTCCTGAAGGCCGTCATCAGCGGCCATTTTGAGAAGGCTCCCCTCCCCTCCCCGGCCAATGGGGCTGCCCAGCAGGGTCTCCAGGTGGCTGTCTGCGATGTGATTGGCCGAGTGGCCGTAGGGGCCCAGCAGGTGCTCGTAGTGTCTGTGCAGCCTTGGCACGACACTGCCTGGGAAGACAGTAATGTGAGGCACAACTTTGGTTACAGAAGACCACCTCTCCCTCTCTTCTCTGGCGTTAGCCGGCATCTCTTCGGGAGAAAGAGAAGACGGAGGGAGGGTCACGTGATGTCACAGTGCGCTGGTTGTCAGTGCTACTGACCTGACCTACCGTAACAGCTAACAAAGCAGACAGACTGCAGATTGGTGCCGGATAATTTAAACTCCTTGTGTGAAATATTTGAAATCTCATTATCTCATTGAGCTCATGAGGGATGCTAGCTCATGAAGATGCTAACTCGTGGGAGATAGTAGCTGATGACGGATGCTAGATAATGAGGGATGCTAGCTCATAAGGGATGCTAGATCAAAAGAATGCTAGCTCATTTGGGATGCTAGCTCAGGAGGGATGCTAGATCATAAGGATGCTACCTCATGGGGGATGCTAGCTTATGAGGATGCTAACGTGGGGGATGTTAGCTCATGAGAATGCTAGCTTGCGGAAGATGCTAGTTTATGAGGATGCTACCTCGTGGGGGATGCTAGCTCATGATGCTAACTCAATGGGTGTGCTAGCTAATGAGGGATGCTAACTCACAAGGGATCGTAACTCATGGGTGATGCTAACTTATAAGGGATGCTAGCTCATGATGGATGCTAGCTCATGATGGATGCAAACTCTTGAGGGATGCTAGCTCGTGAGGGATGCTAACTCGTGATGCTAACACATGAAGAATTTGTTAACATACCTCCGCTCTCGATGAGAACATCCAAAAGTTCATCCATCTGCTGACTTCTGGTCAGTTGCTGAAAATAAAGACCAACCCAGGGATCAAACCTTTGTTCAACAGAAGGTCGTTTTCAGCACTTAGTTATCTAATTTATTGTCCATCCTATTTGAAAAAGGAGGTAAAGCTGTAAGCCCAGTCAAATCTGGACAACAGTCAACGGTGCAGTGAACATATAGCGATGGATGAATGAAAGAAGCGGTGTGCCATCCAGGAGAACAGGTAAATGTTAGAAGGTTAAGGTGGAATTAAAGCAACGCCAATATGTTAAAAAATACTTTTGCTCAGCCATCGTCTAGTGAGGTCTTGAGGAGCTTTTACCTGCTTCACTGCATCTTCATAGCATGGGGGCTGTCTTAAGTCAGATACGCCTGACTCTGAGCTACTGAAGGCTGGGGCGGGGCGAAGAGAGGGCAATACTGACATCTACATGAGAAATGGGCAGAAGGTTACATTAGCCTACCGGGATTCGGGGGGGGGGGGGCTTGTTAAACTTGAGTGTCGGTTTATGAAAAACGATTAATAACATGTGAATCATGCCCTGGCAGTAAAATGCTTCCTATGGTTACATTTATTATGGAAAAAAAAGGAAGGGGGGTGTTGGCGTTGTGAATATTATTTTTGTTTTTACATAAGAACGTGCTGAAAAAGATAGATAAACACCAGTGAGCTACACTTGCTCAGAGATAGGCAGACGATGAAAAGGAGAGGATGTTTTCCGTGAATGTCACAGCGTACACACACAGTACAGTACTGTCTGTACCTTTGGCTGCTGCGGAGAATGGTTGCTGGCTTTGCCGGAACCCCTGTGGTTCAGACCACAGTCAACCGAGCTGGGAAAGGCGCCCGGGAGTCCTCTTTGGTCCGGCGGGAAGGAGCAGCTCATGGGTTGACCTCCGCTCTTTTGCTGCATCTGTAGTGAGGGAGAGGGACAGGGCTTGGCGTCAAAACTCCCAGACACACGGGAAAGTATGTTGCCCTCCAAACTATTCATGGTGCTCGATGCATGCTAGCTAGCTGGATGAATGCTATAAAGTGCTGGAACAATGCTAGCTAGCTGGATGAATGCTATAAGGTGCTGGAACAATGCTAGCTGGTTGTGGCTGAATGATATATGGTGCTGGATGAATGCTAACTAGACAGATGAATGCTAGCTTGTGCTGGCTGAATGCTATAAGGAGCTGGAACAATGCTAGCTGGTTCTGGCTGAATTATATATGATGCTGGATGAATGCTAACTAGCCAGATGAATGCTAGCTTGTGCTGGCTGAATGCTATAAGGTGCTGGAACAATGCTAGCTAGCTGGAGCAATGCTAGCTGGTTCTGGCTGAATGATATATGGTGCTTGATGAATGCTACCTGGTGCTATATAAATGCTAGCTAGCCGGATGAATGCTACCTGGTGCTATATAAATGCTAGCTAGCCGGATGAACGCTAGCTGGTGCTAGCTGAATGCTATAAGGTGCCGGAACAATGCTAGCTAGCTGGATGAATGCTAGCTGGTGCTGGATGAATGCTAGCTAGCTGGATGCATAGTGCTGGATGAATGCTATCTGGTGCTGGATGAATGCTAGCTGGCGCTGGATGAATGCTAGCTGGTGCTGCAGGCATGCTAGCTTCTGGTGTGCTAACACTAGCTACGGCACAGGCATATACCTGCATGCTGCAGGCCCGGCCGTGGCCCTGGGAAGTAAGGGGGTGGCCGCAGCCGTCCCTGCCCAGCGGGAGAGGCGACAGCAGGTAGGCGTGGGTGGCGGGCGAGGGCGGCTGGGGGCTGCTGCTGGACAGGGGCTTCCCGACGGGGGAGTCCTGGGGGGAGCACTGCGGACTGAGGAAGGCGGACATGGCGCAGTGCGCCAGCTCCTCCATGCAGCCCGTCGTGGGGCTCGTGGCGGCGTGCCCCCCGGGGGAGGACAGGGGGCAGCCGGAGGACGTGGCCAGCGGCTCCTGCTTGATCGTCACCCCGAAGAAGTGCTGGGGGAGCGGCGGCGGTGGGGGGTGCAGGTGGGCGTGGTGGTGAGGGAGAGGGTGGCCGTCGTCCAGCGTGGCGCCGTAGCAACGCTTCCGCTTGTGAAGCTGCATCTTGAGCTCCTCCACCTGGCGAGCATGACGGGACTGATGTAAACGTCCTAATGAATACATGCAGCAGTGGAACAGTGGAGTGCAGTCGTCGTCATGGTTTGTCGCAGCGTCGACCCAGAGCCATGTAGAAGAGAGAGTCACGCCAACTCTCTTCACTCCAACGGACCGTTTTTATTTTTTCACAGCAATGGCGGATCGTGGAACCTCAAAACAGTTCCCAGAAGTTAGCTGCAAATACTAAAAGCACCCTATGAATTATATTGTAAATGTTAATCAATGCATTTATTGACTATTAATTACAAAAAATGTCAGTTATGTTTCTGTATTTATCGATTTAAATTGCCCATAAAGAACTAGGGATGGCACCGATACGATACTGAGATCGGAAATCGGTCCGATACTGACTTGGTGACAAATGGACAGTTGTAACCGGTCCATGGGGCTAATCCAATTAAATTATTTTACACAAGTAGGTCTACTGTCAAGCATCAGCCATGTCTATTGTCATTTACTTTGCAACTTAACTTTAAACAAATCCGATTCCAAACTGGAATCGGATCGGTACTCGGTATCGACCAATACCAAAAGTGCCGGTATCTGTATCGGGACTGAAAAAACTGGATCGTACCATCCCTATAAAGAACTTCTTGGAACTGTTTTGCGTCTCCATGAACCATCTGACCATTGAAAATGTTGAACTTCCGTTGGCCTGACTCTCCTTTCTACATGGCTCAACCTATTGGGTGCCACCTCAGTGTGAGTGTAACTATAGCAACGTGCATATTGAACTACTAAGTCAGCTCTGCATTGTCAAAAAGTTAGCGTGGCTAGCCAGGCTAAATGTCATGTCTGTTTATGTAATTTGAGTTGGTATCCCATGTATTCCTCCCATGTAATATCTTCTCATCCTCACGTACTGTAGCATCATTCAATGTTGCTTGCTTATAAAGGTGAAGTTAGCTAACCTGGAGAAAGATTGTTATTGGAAAACTCCTCTCCCTTCAATGCCACAGGGTGCTGACATTAACAACAATGAATCAGGCTTAAGTCAGTCCTCCCTAAAGATCAACAGTGTGTCTCCTCAGATCTAAACTTCAGCTAGAGATCTAACAGAACAACACAGAACAACAGACTACAACAGACGTTCCTTATGTTCGGGCAGCGATCGGCACATTCCCATGGTCAGTTGACTTAAGTCTGTCCTCCCTACAGAACAACAGTGTGTCTCCCCAGGTCTATGGTCCAGCTAGAGATGTAAGTCAGTCCTCC
>JAODUE010000701.1:0-13061 GCA_027564755.1 Amblyopsis hoosieri
GGTCGTGCGCGCGCGCGCGCGCGCGCGCGCGGGGGGGCGCCGCGGGGGGCATACAGGAAAGACCTTGTCACGTCTTTCTTTCATCTCCCTCCTTTGCAGCTTATACTTTCACCTCCATCTTTGTATTTGTAGCTTTGTGTCTGATTCCACTTACAGAAGACTATGTATGCTATCTATCTCTCTCTCTCTCTCTCTCTCTCTCTCTCTCTCTCTCTCTCTCTCTCTCTCTCTCAGCGTCTCACCAGCATCGCCACATATCTGGCACAGATATCCTTGCACGCCAGCACCATTAAATATTTAAGACAACTATGCATATATTCCATTAGATAATAATGACAGGTTAAAATCAAAATAACAGCTGATTACAAGGTCGTAAAAGCTTTTGTGGGGTCTTGTGACCCCCAAATCAACACATCCCATCCTACTCTTACTAAGGCATTTCGTCCAATGCCTTAGAAGAGTACCGTATAACTGCCATAACCTCCCTTTTAAATACCTTTGTCCACATTTAGCTCCTGAAGGGTTTTGTAATGAATGGATCAATTAAACGGATTGATTGTCTGGGAAAGAACAAATCCCACGTTTCCTACGTGAGCCTCACAGCACTACATAATGCATATTTCAGCTTGTAGGCTTGTATGTTGTGAAATAATGCAGTGTTTTGTGACTTTGAGGCAGCGTTATGTGGGTCAAGGGTGGTATTATCACTGGTGACTGTACCCTCCAGGTAGGTCTGCTCTGAGGGATAACCCTACACACACACACACACACACACACACACACACACACACACACACACACACACACACACAGAGTTATGCTGGGGATACAAATGTTTGTGCAAGCCAAATTTGCCAGCATCAAACGTGTATAATCAAATAGTATTCATGGAAATATGAAATAGGTAAATTTAGGAATATTATATATTATCAATATAACTTATTGAAATGAAGATTGCTGTTTTTAACCTAATTTGAAAAATGTGACATACAGTGATCCTGTCTGGTGGCATTTTAGGCAGGGTATTAGCCTAGCATTAGCCCTGAATGACAAAAATATGTGTCCAAGAATGAATAAATTACTGTGACAGAACTAAACTGATTATAGTTATAGGCAAGCATATGGAGATATTCTTTAAAACCTAAACGTTTGACAGAAAGCCCTATAACTTGCTTTGTTAGTGGCAACTGTTATACTTGCCGTTGGCCATTTCCCTCTACTCTCATGTATTATGTATTCTCTGTAGATTGTGTGTTGGCTGGGAGCAACTGACAAGCAGGGCAGGCCTCTGACAGATTCCAATATGGCTGCCAGTGCAAGTGAGGGGCAGCCAGGGTAATTAGATCACTTTTAATTTGCACTGCCTTGATCTCTCGTCTTAGACCCCTTCAATCTGTGTGTGTGTGTGTGTGTGTGTGTGTGTGTGTGTGTGTGCGTGTGTGCATACAGTACCGACAGAGAAAGGTAAAACCATTGCATCACAATATGCCAGTCTCTTTTTTGGCTAACATTTGATGTCCTTTATATACCTGCTTCTATGTGCTCCGAGCCATACAGTAGTGTGATAATGTTAAGGGGGTGTCTCTGAGGACCGCCCTGTAAGATTTTAGCTCTACACATTCACACTTGAAGAGAAGCAAACCAATAACTACTGCCCTAATAACACAACTAAGTCATGTTGTTCCCTTCACAGCCAGCTTCGACCTTTCCAGAGCGTTCTCTATGCTTCTGTACAGTACATTATTAATGGTGCGTGGGTCTGTGTGCGTTGCTATGAGAAGCCCAGCCCTTCCTTTATGGGGTCCCTTGTGATACAGTGTTGAGAATGTTTCCTAATGTTGCTTGTTCCCTTTTCTTTTAATCCTCGTGCTCTGTCAAGCTTTGCTCCAGTGGCAGCCTGGCTCATGTTTAGGGTGCATCTCTCCCCCCACACACACACAATAAAGGACTAGGGTCTAATTGGCGTTTTTAAAATGAGGGTTATTTCCCAGGGCTCAGGGAGAATTAAAAATGAGCAAGGAGCCCTGTCTCCCTCCGTTCCTTCATCACACTTGGCCTCCTGTTCTTAATTTCAACTCTTTCTCTTGCCTCTCCCGTGCACTCTCACTCGCTGGCATAAGCGTCAGTGTGCACAAGTGAGTGCACGTGAGTGCACGTGAGTGCACGTGAGAGGGGAGAGCAAGGCAAGAGAGGCAGAAGAGTGTATGTGTTTGTTCTTCTCCGCTCAGCCAGACCACAGCGTGGACAGCTGTGGAATGACATGAAGTTAGAGAGACGTGGTTTTGTGGATGTCGTTATGACGACACACGTGTTTCACATGCCCTTGTGTTCCTTGACTGAATTTATAATCAATAACATCATTTTTGGATTACCTACATTTAGTAACATAATCTGATTACTTTATATTACTTTTAGATTACTTCACGACCTAAACATATTTTTTTGAAATGACATCCAAAGCAATTTACTGCATTGGCGCACCACATCTTTCTATTTTTGTCACTGTTGTTGCTCAGCATATCATAATAAAGTAGGATTCATTTTAATTGATTGACGTTAATGAAAGGATAATAAGAGAACAGCCGATTGTTTTATGCATTTTTCTACTGCAAACTTCCCTTTGAAATGTTAAAGTAGTCCTAGAAGTAATCTTTTTTTTTTTTTTTTAAATACCTGTAATCTAATTATACTATTTTATCTGATAATTAATGCATTACAATTACTGTTTTTTGTAATATTATGTAATTCTATGTAATCAGTTACTTCCCAACGCTACTTGGCGCTCTGCGGCCGGCTCAGGGACTAGTGGCATGGCTGGAGGGAGGGGCTGGATGAAGGGAGGGGCTGGAGGGAGGGTCCAGGGCTGGAGGGTGGGGCTAGATGAAGGGAGGGGCTGGAGGGAGGGGCCAGGGCTGGAGACCTTCCATGCTGCTGCACTGCAGAGCCACGGAGGCTGAAATGAGCGTCTTACTACCTTGTGATTATTTGGTTGCCCTTTACAGTTGCCACCCCCCTGCCCTGCTGGGCAACGTACTGCCATTGTGAAGGCATTCAGCATGCCAGCACTGCACTGTTAGGCTGAACTTAAAGGTGCAGTCAGCGATGCTGGGAAAAATTGCTGATATTTGATCAAAACAAAAACACCTCTCCTGTCACTGTCAGCAGGTACTTCCTCAGAAGCTTGGCACCCCAAACTGCCAAGGTTGGGACATTGCTGTGTTTGTTTTTCAGCGTGCACACACACCAGACAGCCAGCAGACTACATTGAGATAACACGCTTGTTTCTGACATTTTGACAGAGGGATCCTAATTACCGGCCATAATTATAGAAGGGTTAAATGTTGATGCAATGTAATTCATTATTCATTCGTTTTTCGCACCACACACACACACGCACGTACATGCCCACTTGTTGTCAGTGTGTGTTAGGTAGTTAGGTAGACAGGGAGAGGGGAGTAACAAAGAGGAAGATCTGGGGTGTCAGATAGGAAGGAAGCAGGGGGGTGTAACCATGGTGACAGACTGAACTCATCTGCCCTGGGTTAGAATATGACAGGACAGATATGAGAAGGAAGGATGTGTGTGTGGGGAAGGGCATAGACCCTCCCCCACACACACACACACACATACACACATACACACAGACTCACTGCCTTGATGGAAAGCCTTCCAGCCCCTAAGCCACTTACACTGGAGCATTTTAGATAAGGTGTAATGAAACCTGCCACTGTTATATTGAAGATGCATTTCCAGTCATTTCAGGAAGGATTTGGACAGTACTGATAATAAATCCAACAAGTGTTCTCTCTCCAAGAGGTAAGGCACCAGTCCAATGTGTATGCAAGCATGTACACATTTTGCACAGGTAGGTGGGTTTAATGTAAACAAGTGTTTTCATATAGAGATATATGGACTGCATTTATATAGCACTTTTCAAACCTTCCAGCCACTTGAAGCATTTTGCATTGCATTTCACCCATTCTTACACCATGCAACCAACCACCAGCAGCAGTTAGGGACTTGCTCAAGGATGCTTACAGGTAGGTCAACACCAGGGTTCGAACCCACGACCTTTCGGCTGGGAGCCCAACACCCAGACCACTAGACCATCCTGCCCCACTCATCTTCTCTGAGACAGCCTGCAGATTGTAAAGCACAAATAGGACGAGGATCTGAGGAAATCCATTTCTCGGTTCACCTGCAGTTATCAGACGATTTTTAGATATGGTCTGGGCAAGTGAAAGAATGTCGTTTTCTTTGTGTTCTAATGCTGCTGTTTTCTAAGGGCATGGAATCTACTGTGCATCCCTGCAGTATTGAATTTACCCGGTACTTTAGGGTTAAATTGGTGAAGGTGGAAAGCGGGGCTTGGCTGAAAAATACCTTATCCAAGAACTTTGTGAGCATATCAATCCCTAAAACGTCAGTTGCAACCTATGCCTACAGTAACATTTGAAGCGAGCTTTGTCCCCGTGTTTTCTCCACTCTCTAATGTCGATGCTAGAAGACAGCAACACTCTTGTTTCTCCGGGAAGGGAGACAGTACAAGAAAACAATTTTGATTTGTGCTCATTTTAATTTCTGACAAGAAATAAACACACAGAGATTGTATGATAAAGCATATTTTCTCTTTCTCTCTCTCACACACATCTGTTCTTTCATTCACTAGAAGAATTTAACAAATCCCCGCTGAGTATTTCTTCGCAGCATGTTGCCTTGTTTCCATCTATTGTCACTATAGGACCTCTATTTATTTCTGCATTTCAAGGCATTGCCACTTGTAAAACACAGTTTCCATTCATCACGCTTTAAATAATAGCAGTGTTGATTAAGGTCGGCCTTGACCAGTTTCCTTGACCATGTATTGTTCTCTTATAGACAAGCACTGCCACTCCCAGACACAGACAGGTACAGGCCACTTTCCATTCAGAGAAAATGAATAAACGGCAAAACAATTAGGCTAATACATTGCTACATTGATATTACTGTTATTCAAAGAATGCTCAAGTGCCTACAGTATGAATCAAGAAGTTAAAAAACTGCAGACAGACATTTTAGCTTTTAAACATCCAAGTTAAAAATATAAAAGAAAGTTGTGTGTTTTAAGGCTGTTGTTTAGTTAAAGCCACAATCCAGGACACAGAAACAAGCCCAGCTCATAAATCTCCCCTTTTCAAGGTTTTTTGAGGTTGTATTACCTTTTCTTTATTACCACATGTTGCTCTTTGCTAGGATCTGTGTAGTGTAGA
Organism: Amblyopsis hoosieri; assembly: GCA_027564755.1. NCBI lineage: Eukaryota > Metazoa > Chordata > Actinopteri > Percopsiformes > Amblyopsidae > Amblyopsis > Amblyopsis hoosieri. The sequence continues at coordinate 5,250 of JAODUE010000701.1, forward strand.
AGCTACTGCACAGTAGGGGAAACACTTCATGGCAAAAACTGGTGTGCTTTTGCAGTGCTATAAACAGCTGCAAGGTTTCACTAACCCATGATTATGGCTTTAACTGGGCTTAATGACTCTTGAGCATTCTCAACTCATTTAACAGAGAAGAAATACATGTACAGTGTTTTCTATCACCATTACGTTTTCCATTGCTTCTACTGTGTTAAGGTTGAGGTCAATTCTTTTTCAATTTACTAAGTAATGCTCTTAAATAAGTATAAGCACAATGTGTCAATTGTTTCATTAATTGAATACTTGAAGCCTTTTCAATTCAAAAGTCATTTAATTAAAATGGCTTTGACCCAAACCCTGTCTTACTCTACTAAAAGTACTCGCCACACAAATTGAACCCATTCTGTTTATCATTAAACATCTCCTATTTTATAGGCCTCTACTTTTCAGGGATCCAGCAAATATACACACAATACAGCAGTTCATTTTTGCACCAATAATATTGAACTCACTCGCTCGTCCATACCCTTGTCATAATAAAGACTTCCTGAATATTGAATACCTTGGATTTAAATCCCATGCCTTCTTTTAAATACCAATTGCCTGTGGCTGTATTACAGCACCCATTTTGCATGTTTTCTAGTAAACACTCACACAATTTGTGAGACAAAATGGTGCATGGGAAAGCAACCCACAGTATAAACACGTGCCTTGGAGAGCCAGAATTGGGTCAGGTCTTTTAAGAGAGCCAATGGGCCCCTTAAACTCTGAGAGTCAGAAGTAGCCCTCTGTGGCCAGTCGTGTTGCAGACAGATCAAGATACTGTGTTAAATACAGCTTGTACATCAGAAACAAAACTCCAGCTGTTCCAACAGTTTTATTATGCAAAGAATACATTCATTTGTGTGTGTGTGTGTGTGCGTGCGTGCGTGTGTGCGTGCGTGTTTTCTGTCTGTCTACCTTTAAGTATGTGTGTGTGCTTACGTATTGGTGTGTATGTTCATTTCTGTACACATGTATGCTTCATGTATTGTATGTACTGTATCTAAAGCAGTTGCTGGGGAGATAAAGGTGGGTAAACACTGAGGACCAGGCTAGGGGCTACAGGGGTGAATCTGCACAGTACTTTGGTCTTAGAAGTGATTGGAGGATATGGACGGTGAGCCAATGGCAAGGGGGTTGTTTTGTGCAAATTGTTTGTCTGTTTGGCTAAAATGAACAGATGCGGAGCTGAAGAGGTCTGTAGATAGTAAATGTTTAAAGTCCTTTCAAATAGCCTACCTCTCTGTGGTTTAGGTGTGTCTGGCACGTCGGCACCACAGTGCAAACCAGAGAAACCCAACAACGTGTCAGAACCCGGGTGCAAAGGAAAAAACAACGGGGAACTGTGGATAAAACACAGTGAAGCTACGGTGTATTTGAAAGGAAGCTGAGAGTTTTTAAGTCCTAAGTTGTTTTTTGATTTTGAACAGTGCAGATAAATTCCCCCGTTGGGAGTTGAAGACATTCATTGAAGGTTAGAATTTTTAGTTCGATTTCAAAATCAAAAACATACTGTTGCAGGTGAACAAGTGTAGGTAACTAGGTCAGGAGTCTGGTTTCTGAAAAGTCTGAACAATTTCAAAACCACATTGCACAAACAAAACAGTCCCCCCTGTTTGCAAATAAAGACTATCTCTCTCTCTCTCTCTCTCTCTCTCTCTCTCTCTCGCTCTCTCTCTCTTCTGTACATCTCTCCCTCTTTAAGACAAGGATCAGTAGAATGTATCAGGGTTTACCAAGAGAAAGACGGGGCGTCCGTTTGGATCAGTACTGTACATAGCACATCCTCCTGGTTAGAAAAGAACTGAAATGTCTCGTGTCCATCACGTGTCTGTAGTGTGCGTTCCCTCGGCTTGGAGGTTGAAAACAGTCAAAACACTTGTCACACGACAGAGCCATGCCATATTCAAATAATATAATTGTGAGGATCATAATGATAAAAATAGCAGTAATAATAATAATAATAATTAATATTATTATAATAGTAATAACAACATATCATTCTAAGACTTTTTAAATTCTGTATATAAAAAGAGTGGAGATGATGCACAGTAAGGTTCTACTTTCCCCTTGGTCGATTTGGCACATTAACACTCTGCTGTGAGAGCTATAGCTATTCATTCTCAACACAGTTGATTGTTGCCGTTGCCTGGCTACCCATCCAGAATCCCTTCCATTATATTTTCACTTTGTCCTAATCAGTTTGAATTTGCTGGCAGAAAATATGTGGCCCGAGACATTTTGTATGCAATATGTGCACTCTAATGCAAAACAAATTTCCCAGGAAACGTATCATGTCTCGCTAGAAAGAAATCTCAATCATTACTCAATTTAGCGTCGTGATGAAAAACAGGTATGGTGAGCTTATCCCACCACGGTCAGTTTCGATAAATGTCAGTGTGAAGGGAGATTAAAAGGTTAGCCCGGACTGGATGGGTTGCCCGGCAACGTTTTTTGTGGTTTCTGTTTTTAAGTTGTTGTTTTTTTTTTTGTTTTTTTTTTTTTTACTTCATTCAAAACCTAGTCTTAGTACAAACAGCTACATAAATCTGAGCTATAATTTTCATTACATTACAAAAAGTAATTCAGTCCTTATAAGTTATCTGACGTTTGTTCAATGTAGATAATGTCATAATATTTTGGTCCATGTTCTCCCAAGCAAAGGCTTAGTTTGTGTGCATTGTGGGCCAATGTGTGTGTTTGTAAGTGTATTTCCGGGCTTCATAGATTCTATCATTATTGTGTGTGTGTGTGTGTGTGTGTGTGTGTGTGTGTGTGTTTATTTACATGTCTTTTTTTGTATACATATATTTATGTATGCGAGAGAGGGAGAGGGATTGTAGTGTGTGTGTGTATGTGTGTGTGTGTGTGTGTATGTGTGTGTGTGTGTGTGTGTGTGTGTGTGTGTGCTGTGTGTGTGTGTGTGTGGGTTTCCCCCTACTGGCGGGGGTCTTCAGGCCTTCTGCTGGGCGGACACGCCCTTCCAGTAGTCCAATATGTCGTGAAGATCTTCATCCTTGGCGAACTGCACCTTGCGCCTCAGCGCGTGGCCCGCCGCCACGTATCCTTCCTCCTCCATGGAAGCCTGCCGGTGCCTCTTGCGGTGCAGCTTGAAGCGCTCCCACAGGCCCAGCGTGGGCGTGCAGAGGAGGCCCTCCTCCTCTTCGTCCTCCTCCTCGGGGCTGGAGCAGTAGCTGAGGTTGTGGTACTGCGGGGAGAGCGGGTAGTTGGGCGAGAGCTGTGAGTACGCCAGCTCCCGCTGCTTGGCCTGGCGGCCCAGGGTCTGGGCGTCCAGCACGGTGGGCTTGTGGTGCTGGTGGGGCTCCTGGAGGCCCTGCTGCTGCTGCTGGTGGGAGCCCGGGTACGAGTGGCGGTGCTCGTTGTACTGGCGGACGCGTTGCGCCTCGGCGCGCAAGATGGCGGCCGCCGGCGTCACCGCGCGCACTGGTGGCTCCCCGGCGCCTCCTCGCTCTCCCCTGTCGCCGGGCGACGCCCTCTCGATGTAGCGGGCGTCGGAGGAGTGGTAGCCCCCCTCGGAGCGGAAGGAGCGGGGGCTGCGGGCGGAGCCGGGCGAGGAGGAGGAGCTGGGACGCTTGGCGGCGGAGGAGGAGGGCGGGGCCTCCACGCTGTGGTGCCGCTGTAGGGAGTGGTGGTAGCCTCGCCCCCGACCGCCCTTGTACACCGGGGAGAGGAACTCCCCCCGCTCCCCCCGCTCCCCCGCTCCCTGCTCAGAGAGGAGCACCAGCTGGGGCTCGGCCGTGGACACGGCTCCCCCGCCACCGCCGCCGCCGCTGGACGGGGATTTGAGGCCCTGCTGGAAGGACGTGGACTCTGATTTGAGAGCATCTATACAGTTGTTGATGATCTGGTTCACCTTGTCCACTTCCTTGGCGATGGTGGAGATCTCCGCCACCGAGCCCTGGGGGTTATCCTGGGGCGACATCTCTCGCTCTCGCTCGCGCTCCCGCTCACGCTCTCTGTCGCGGTCCGGCCCGGACCCCCTGACCTCCATGTAGTTGAGTTTGGCTGCTTTGTGCACGGGCGTCTCCCCGACCTCCTGCAGCTTGTAGGGGTCCATCTCCCCTCCCTGGGGCAGGTAGGGCATCCGGGACAGACTCTCCCCGCCCGACAGCATCTGCTTCTGGGCAGCCGAGCCACCGCCTCCCCCGCTGTCCAGCTCCCCTCCGCCTCCGTACTTCAGCTCGATCAGGGTCCGCTGTATGCGGTTCATCTTGCGTTCCTTCTCCTCCATCATCCTCTTCTTCCTCAAACAGTGGACGACCACGCCCAGGAAGATTAGCATACCGAACAAGCAGCCCAGGATGGTCATGATGTAGTGGGTGGCCGACGACTCGCTGGGGATCCTCTCGGAGCCGGGCCGATTTCCCGTGGAGATGGTGAGGCAGGTGTGGTTGAAGCGCAGGGCGTTCCTGATGGATACCACGCAGTATGTGTAGTCCGTGTGCGGCTTCAAGCCCTTCAGCTCGATGTCCTCCCGGTGATTCTTCAGGTTCTGGATGTCCGTGAAGAAGCTGTTGTTGTACAGCACCAAAATGTACATTCTCCTGTAGGGATTCGGGATCACCACCGAGATGGTGGCGCTGGAATGCAACACCTGCTTGAGCTTCAGGACCGGGTTGGGGTTCAGGTAGACGGGGCTGGAGCTTATTGGCTCGTCGGGCGTGGCTCCGGACGAGCAGTCGTCGCATGGCGAGGTGAAGTCCGAGGCCGGCGTGGTGGAGTCGTACAAGCCCATGCCGAAGTACGGCGTGACGCTGGAGCCGTCCTCCGTGCACACGGTGCTGAGCATGTGCAGGGCGTTGCGCTGGGCCGGCATGCGCGGGTTCTGGCTCAGCAGGTTGTAGCCGGAGAAGCCCTGCGGAGAGTCGCACGCCATGCGCTCGTTGGTCCTGTTGGGGAACACGGAGAGCCAGCGTAGGAAGCCCAGCAGCTCGCAGGAGCAGTAGAACGGGTTGGTGTACAGCTCACAGGTGGTCAGCTTACTGAGCCCGGCAAACAACTTGCCATCCAGCACCTGGATCCTGTAGGAAGATAGACGGGCAAAGGTTTAGCAAAGGTCTTGTAGGCAAGTCTGGCCACTCAGCAGCCATCTTGGTAACGACGAGTTTCTAGGAAGATTGTATTGAAATGAATGGGGTGAGAGCCGTAACTGCACTTTCAGTGGTCACCGGGAAATAAAAACGGTATATATCGATCGCGAATCAAATCTGATAATAAAAATGCTTAAAATGTTTGGAGACTTCGCCCCAAAATTAGGGTTACAAATATTATTTTATAGGTTATACGTCTGCTACGTAACTGTCCGCTTTGCATCAGTTCAACCACACGATTGAGTAAATACATTAAGGTTCAGCTGTTATAAAGCAGACGACTGGCTCTTTTCTTCCAACTGTCATATATGCTGTTAAGGACTCCCATAGAGTTCCATTCAGAATTCTCTAAGTAGGCTGTCTCTTCTATAATGTCTGTATTTGTCCTTATCTGTGGTTAGCCTTATGATGCTAATGCTACTGGATAATGCTACTAAACTGGCCGTCTGAAATGGGTTCAAGCCGGGTCAGAATGTTACAAACTCTGACAGCGTCATATATCTTTTGTTAAAGCCTCAACTGCTGCCCTTCCTCAATATACAATAAGTCAGCATGTAGCATGCTGACATAAAGTTAATTATTTTAGTGTTTGAATCCATTTTGGATCAGCTTTGTAGAGATGTTTTTTACAATGTAAGGCTGAAACAAATTCTTTACAGTTTCTAGTCAGCATTTACTTACTTTATTTAATTTACTGCAAGTGAAGGATTAGTTTACAGTATTTATTTCACCACGTGTGATCATTTGAGGTAAGGAAGCTATAGACTTGAAAGCTTAACCACAGTTACAGTAGCGTGACTACTAGAGATGTATTTAGCAACACATCAATGTACTCTATACACACACACACACACACACACACACACACACAGACAGACTTATTTACCTGTTCATGGAGAGGTCTATGTTTTCTATATTAGGGCATTCCCAGAATGTATTTGCGCTAACAGTCTCTATGAGATTGGCTTGTAGGTAAAGATACTGCAGCTTCCCCAGCCCTCGTAACATCCCCTCTGTCAGGTTCCTCAGCTTGTTAAAGCCCATCTGGAGAACCTGTGAAGAGAGAGACAAGTGGGATTATTGTAATCCCTGAGGAGCTGGCCGCCATCCGTCTTCGGCAGCTACAAGCAGGCATCTCGCAGCACGTCAGCACAAGCCTTCGTGTTTTACGTGTGAAGCTTCAGCGTGGAGCTGCGATATTGTAGGTGTTTCTTGTTCACAGCGTTTACCCCTTTCTCTCCGAGTTCCAAACTTGGTGGAAGCTCATTACGGCGCTGTTCAAATCAGCCTTGTAACAGGAGTTTAAGGGCTGGGCTCAGATTTTCTGGGGCCTGGTTTCCTCTAGTGTGTGTGTCAGTGTGTGTGTGTGTGTGTGTGTGTGTGTGTGTGTGGGGGCGCAAGCACTTGTTAAAGCCTCAGTGTTGACATGTGTTTCTGCTGGCATGGACGTGTATGTATGGGAGATGAGTCTGAATGTGTCACCAACCTGCAGGTTGTATTGTGCTGAGAAGGCCCCATCCTCTACGTAGCTGATGTCGTTCTTGGTCAGGTTGAGATACGTCAGGTTGCCAAAGCGACTGAGAGATGAGTAGTGGACCGACCTGATCTTGTTCTCGTTCAGCCTCAGGTCCACAATAGTGCTGTTCAGGGGAAATGTGAAAGGTTGTTGTGCTTCTTCAAGAGACTGGATGATATTTTTGCTTTTAGGCAACTAAAAAAAAAAGGTATTAGCATATTTAAAAAAAAAAAATTCACATGTAAATTTGCTCCATGTATCTGTGACCTAACAGTGGGTGGCAATAACACTAATATTAACTAGCGACAAATAGGAAAACAAGGCACTAATGCTTGTAATGAGCTGCCTCTTTATTGCCTGTTTTGCATGGAGCATGACAGTAAAGATCTTTTATCAAAAGTTAAAATAAGGTAGCTGAACGTTTGTGTATACTTTATGCTTATTTTCATTAAACAAGAGTGCTTTTTGTGTCCGCAGGTAATAACAGGATAAATTATACATGGTTTCTGCAGCAATGTGAAAACAGTTCCACTGTATCTCCTTACCTGTTGATGTGAGCAGGGATGGCCTCGTAAGGTGGCTGGTTCATGCTGCAGATGGCCAACCACACAAAGCCCTTCTCCCCTTCAATGAGCCAGCAGTCTGCCGTTACCATGGGCAATGGCATGATTGACAGCAGAGCAAGCCAATAGAGGAAGGTCCTTCCTGTGGACTGGGGCACTGACATTGAATTGCCAGCCAATCGATGGCTCTGTTCATCTTGTCTCGCCCCCTGACCCATACGAGATATCTTCGTGTGAGCCATTGGAGAGAGCCAAATGATATTTACTATCTAACCTTTATTAATGCAGACAGGTGCCATTGAGAATGGGGCATGGGGTTGATATATATTTTAATAATAATATAATTGTTGTCTGTACAAATAAGCGTTTTTTGTGTGTGCTATACTTTATAGGGAAAGGCTATCTTGTCTAATTGTCTGTGTGTGTGTGTGTGAGTGTTTGTGCATGTTTGTGCATATGTGTGTGTGTGTGCGTGTATTCACCTGCTATGGTCTTGATATCCATACATGCAGATGAGTCCCATTGCTCTATCATATGGCCTGAGCCCAGACCCCATAGATCTGAGCAATTACTGCACACACACACA
>JAODUE010000702.1:0-13060 GCA_027564755.1 Amblyopsis hoosieri
CTCTATGTCACTTTCAGTCTCAAAGAGCTGTGACAAAACTTCGCTGACAGAAAAACTTTTCTTGCAGGCCATTTTCAGAGAGAGTGTACAGAGAACGTACATCGAGCACAAAGAGAAATAGTTTAGAAGGCTGCGGTGCCTGCGTGTGAGCTTTTATATGTGTTCTCCTCCCCTGTGTATCATGTGATGCAAAACACCCCTGCGGGAACCATATTGTCCCTCCCTCAGAGTGCGGGAACCATATTTTCTATCACTACCTGTGCGGAGGTGGGTGTGTGTGTGTGTGTGGGGGGGGGGATTGAAGATTGTGAAATTGCAACAACCTGCATGTGAAAGTGAGCTCAATATCAGCCAAAACAATCTCAAAAGAAATGTGTGTATAATGTTCGTATTTGATATTTTATACAGCTAAAACAGCCTGGGGTCAAATTGACCCCAAGGAACATCGATGCGTACAAAATGCATACAGGACATAGAAAATATATCATCATGTTAATTTTATGTTTACCCTGTTGTCCCCATTAAATTAGGAAAAGTAATTCAATATGAAGCAAAAAGAAATTATGTCAAGCACTTTTTTAGAGATGTTAAACATTGAATGGGGTCAAATTGATCCCAAAGATAACAGGAGAGCTGTTTTACAGCTTTGGCTTTATTTTTTTATTTATTATATTAACATGATTGAAATACCTATACATATAAGTAGGTAGTACAATGTTTCGAAAGAATACTATAAGATACATTGCTTTCCTATCGAGTTGTGACGCGCGTAATCTGAGCCGGAAGTTGACTTTTTACTTTTGAAGTTAGCAAACATCATATATCTTGCAAACGACCTCAACATACAGTATCTGAAATGTATGCCAAAAGCTCAATTTATTTGCACTTAATTAAACCGGAGCATTGCATATCCTAAAAGTAAACAATAAAAAAAATGCCATTGTGTGATCCTATTCACTTTTTACATTTAGACTCGGAAGTGCTACCGACTGGGAGCAGTGAAGACCCGACTGGCAAGGTCGATGTCATTGCACTTAACCATCCCACTGGACACTGATTGGTCCTTTAGTGACTGTAGCAACACTAAAGCCAACAGGGTTTCCAGTGTAATCTCACACACAAAAATGAGCGATTGTCAGCTTGAACCAGGCTACAGTGTATGGCCCTCAAAGCTTTTGGTTTGGTCTGAGATGCTGGTGCTGGTGACATCTAGTGACAGAAAGTCATATATAACCACTTTAAGCTGTGGGGCATGTGCTATATTTGCTGCCGATGCTTGTCTCCAACAGCTTGGTGAACCCTCCAGCATGCATTTTCAAGTTGGATTGTGAGTGACAGTATATCTAATTAGTGTATAATAATTGTAGGGTACAGCTTTTGTTTCATTTATAACAGGTGGATGCAGGTGAAGGCACAGTTTCAATATAGCCACTTCAGGAGAGGTTTCGAAAATTAGCAATAGCAAACTAAACCGTTGCTTGCTTTGCATGAGTACAGGTGCAGGCGGAAAACAAAATGACAGAAACATGAGAAAACAAATAAACGAACATAAAGTAACAATTAACAAGGCGTTTATCCTGCATATATGGTAGCCCTCTGGCTCTCAATTCAACACAATAACCGACAACACCTCTGCACACCTACCACATAAAGCACTGTATACTTTACCTCACAACAGCTGCAGTGAATGAGTGATTAGTGCAGGGTCTGGTGATGCGTTGGGTTTGAGAACCACTGCAGGCCGGTGGAAGGGGAACAGAAAGGGGAAGTGCCTTTCACAGTCCCTGTACTGTATATTAATCCCACTGCTCTGGACATCTCCGGGCATCCTGCCGCACATGCATCAACTGGAAAAAGGCCAGAATAAATGAAAAATAAAGGATAAATTGGTGTGTTTTAAATGAAAGAAGATAGAGGAAGACAGAGTTGTTACCTAAAACAAGCACCTTGCTCTTGGGTAATTGAAGTCAAGCAGGATATTTAATTGCTGGATAGAAAGCTTGTAAGTGAAAATTCTATGTTCCCATGCCTCGAGTAACCTTTTCTTCCATTGCTGGCAGACAATGAATTAATGAATGTATACAGTATAAATTCAAGTTAAACTAGACAAAAGGTGTGTAAGCCTCTCTATTTAAATGAGTGAATATGAGAAAATGATTAGAAAAAATATATTTCACTGAAACCAGCGGGCCACAATTGGATCCCTTTCAGCCTTGCAGTGAGCTGGAGTTGGTGCACTGGCTCAAGGTCATCCAGGCTGCATCACAGGAACCTCATCTCAGGCTACAGTGTCGAATAGACACAGTACTGGAAATCTTCCTTTTAGTAGGCCAAATATAGTTTTGACCAAGGTGTTAGCTACTACAGAGACATTGTAGTGGTTTTCCCTGGGGAGGAGTCAGATGATGGGATCATGTCTCCCACCCTATTATAATGGCCATTATGTATTTAACGTGCTGTGTATTGTGGAACTATTGATGCAAAGTGTGTTGTACCCATAAAGTCCTATGACTGTACCACTGTTTTTATTAGCAGTGACACTTGCATGCCTGCAGTGTACCGCTGTGCTCAAATGATGCACATCATTTGGACTTTGCCTCACCACTGGTTTCAGTATCAGGCTTGAGTCTGCTTGAGTTTCCCATGTCAACTGGGAATATGGCTATACTTATCACTGCTGACAACCCTTATTAAGATACTATTAACAACCGCCATAGCAACGTGTACTATGGTATAACCTACCTATATATTGGTTTTCAGAAGGTTTATGATTTGAGTCCACTTCCGTTCACTGTCATGATGACATGGAAAAGGCTGTGCTAAAAACCATTTGAATAATAATAATATTTTAGAATCACACGTTAATTAGATGTATATCAGTCAAAGGTCAAAACTATTAATATCAGTGTCATGGGTAAATTAGATTTACCTGTGATCCTAAAAGGCATGGTTCTTGTGGCTAATAAATGTCACAAAATCTAAATTAAATGCTTTATGGCTGAGTACTATTTTCTGATGGCACAGGACTTATTCTCTGCATCTCTCATAAGGCCAAGACAAAGATGGGAGATGGAACACTAGTTGCCAGCAGAATATGTATTAATACAATAGGATAAGCTTGTGTCTGATTTTGATTATAGTAGTGCAAAAAGTGCATTGTGTACACTGCAGTATATGGCAGTAATGTGTTGCTAAATAGACACCAAGAACAGACATAACCAAGTGGGCCGTGCTGGAGGAGCAGGGGACTCTCTCCATCAGCTGTGATGAACAGCCCACTGCACCAATCACGCACACGAACAAATCAATGCAATACACAGTCTGTTGTTAATGCGTGACCTGCATATGAAGCTCTAATAATTCACCAGGCTGTCATCGCTATACAGAGCGCTTGCACCAACAGACGATAGCCACACCCACTGCTGGTGTCTACCAGTAACTGTATATTATTCATTCCTGCTGGGTTGTCTCGTTTTATACTGTTGGATTTATAATCTGCTAGTTTGTCCATTTTCCTTTCCCCCCCACACATATCTCCCTGTGTTTTTTTAGATTGTGTTAGTGCATGTTTTTGTTTATATAGGCTACTTTAAATACACTTGAAATCTGCCTCTTGCCTTTCAGGCTTCATTAGAATGCATGGATTTTTAGTTCAGTGTTTTGTGGCTTTTGGGACAGAGTAGCCTTCCTCCCAATATTATCCCATTATTATTATAAAATCACAGCTGAAACAACACGGCTCTGTCAGGATTGACTGATGGTTTATGGCATTCTTACAGTTTACATTATATTTGTTCTGGTTAGTAATGTACACATTGATCAAGACCTCTCTAAAGAATGGACATTGGAGGAATAAGCTCCTGTACAGTATATGTATGAATAATCTTATAAAGTCATCTAATAATCCGTTTGGACCAACACTCTGACATCACCTGGGACCATGTCAGTTATTCAGCAGCATGTATACACATAGAACAGGCCAGTTAAGCTATTGATAGAGTGACCGTCATATGTTTAGTACTGTATTGGCACAGCAGATGCCACTAGGTGTCAGTGTAAAGTCAAAGAGGCGCTGTTCTCATGGGAAAATGCTGCTTGCACCTTTAAGCTCAAGAAAGGGACATTGTTGTGGCTGGTGTTTATGAGCCTGCATAGGCCACACGTTGAGGAAATGAGGCCATCCTCGGGACTGTGAAGGCCTGCATGTACCCTGCTTGACTCCGTTTGGTTGCTTCTGATGGAGTGATACAACTGATAGTGTCACCATCATGTCATGTTTTGGACAGGGTAGGTCAGGTAACAACTCCCAAACGAAAGGTCATGCTCTGCCTACCTACAGTACATCTTGAGCAAGATACTAACGCTTGTACTAAATGTACAACTAATTGTAAGTCACTTGTTATATGTGACTGCTAAAACTGATTTGGTACTGTAGGCACTATTGAACTGCTCTCTACAAAACGGTACAGCCATTCCTACTGACAGACAGATATTTCTACAATATCTGTATTATATGAAACTTGAAGAAGCATTGCCAGATACTGTAATGTACTGTACTGTATATCACTTACATTAACTGTGATTGTGGAGCAAGTATGTTGGTAAATAATCTTATGTTATAGAATAGCAAGAGGATATTCTCAAAATACTGCATAATAAAAAGCATATAGAATGCACACGTCACATTTTATATTTGTGTTATTTATCTTATAATGATACATATGTCAATATTGAGACTAATCTCTACTCGTATACATTGCTGCTTGCAGCTACATTTGTATGATGTGTAATTATATTTTATGATGCTTATGTAATCATTGTGGAGGTTTCTTGCCAACAGAGCAGGAGACAAAGTGTGCATTCCACATGCAACAGTGGGAGCAGCATTTGAAGCCAAACGTGATGGGGAGCCATTCAATGAGCTCAGCAGGCAACACTGAAAAGACCCCTCTCCTCTCCCCTTGCCTGCTATCTTCGTCTTGCTTCTCTTCTCTCCAAGAGATGTGTGCCTAAAAGCCCTTTACCAGTAGGCTGTGCATGCTGTACAGATATACTGTAGCATAATGTAAATGAGACCACATCTGGTCTCCGTGGAGTTTGACATGCTAGTATCAACATTGCATATTGCTGCTTCGAGTAACGTTCTTTGCAAAGTGACAGCATGCTGTAATAGCGAATACATTATTTAATAAATACATATTAATAATAAAGACTAACAGAGAACTGAATTTGAACCCAAACATATGCGTTTTAAAATCATGTTATCAAAACAAATTCCAAAATATCTCACATACAGTAAGAGAGCATTAGCCCGGACTATGCTCTCAGCTCAATTTATTTAGCTGAGATTACAGTCTGTAAACCCTGATCACGCTAGCGTTCGCACAGCCACCCTGCTGGCGGTCCAATCAGCGTGGGTTAGAGCGATGACGTTGAAGTCAAGCGTGTTTCTAAATGGTGGTAGAGCTAGATGAGGCCATCAAAACACTTCGCCGTTCAGCGCTGTCCAATAGTTTCCAAATGAACCAGAGCTCTACGCCAAGTAGAAGGATATGACTGTGAACACTTCCCAATGGAGCCAGATCTATTCACAAAGTGAATATGGCCTGTTACACCAGGCTACAGAAGCATGTCCTTACTCAACAAATGTCAGTGAAATAAACGGCATCATTTTCAAAGGCAAATGCTGTTGGTAAATAACGTGGGTGTGCATATTTAAGGTACATTTGACTAACCTAGCCTTATTTAATGGATCAAATGCATGGCGACCAGGATAGTGGATCAGAAGCAAGTGAGGGAGGACTCACTTATAATATGCGTATCATGTAATAGTTGTACCAGGAACACACAAATCCTGATAAAAGCATTTCAAAACATTTCAAGCAATGTGTGGTATTACAGCCCAGTGGGGGTGGGGGTGGGGGGTTTGGGGCGGGGTTAGGGGGTGTAACCACCTGAGAAAATCACTCGGGTAAAGAGCATTGCGTCTCGAGCGGAACATCAAGTGGATGTGGGGCACTTATAAACAATGACTGTACCACTTAATCAACCTCCTTTGGCGCCTCTTGATTGCAACAAATAGACATTTAAAATTGGCAAGATGTGTCGTATTGCGACAGCAAACGCTCTGTGACAATCCCTGTGTGATGGAAGGTGTTTCCCATACTGTCTGTGTTTCTTACTGGCACAGTGCAGCGTACCACTCCTGTCATAGAGCTGATGAGAAAAGTGTTGCTTTGAAAACAGCTGACAAGTTGTACCGATTATAAAGTGAGACCCGGGATGCTGGTCAAAATCAATCTGGGCACAAATGCTCTTGCATTCATTAATTGATGACATGATGACAGAGTCCTTAGTGGTGCTAGTGTGAAGTAGTAAAAAAATCTATAATGGAGTGTTCAACTGGAAAACAATTGATGTAGGACTTTAGTAATGTTAATGCAGTGATTCTCGGTTCCTACAGTACATCGCTAAACGGGAATACTAGCTATACCTGTACCATAGTATTTCCTGTGTTATAAGCTACAGGAACTGCAAACATGCAATTAGATGTTTCCTATAGTATGCTGTAAAGCACTATCCTGACATGCCAGATGTATGGTCTATTAGACACATCCATCTGGGGAGCTGTCCATTGAAACTGTTTTAAAAGGGCAGGCGCTTTCACAGAAAGACTTGGCAGGTGATTGGACGAACCTGTGAACCAGCAGAGCTTGTTGTTAAATCCACCCTTGCAATAGAAGCGTCAGGAGAGGAGTGAGTGAATACACAGTGAGTGAAAACGTCATAAATGCTTTAGTGCTGTTCGTTTTCAAGTCTCCTTCGTCACACCTAAACCACGCCCATAGCTACAGTAACAGTACAATGCAATGCTGATGCTGATGCTGATGCTATGTTGTTTACAGACCTGAAACTCGACGATTTACAAACTCTCCAGACTGAATCTAGCAAAGTTCAACTGAAGCTCACAAGATCAGTATGGTCTCATGAGGCAGGTAAACATTACATTTTGACCGTATTATTCTATAATTTATATGTATATGTATATGTATATTTTTATGCATTATAATTATATATACTGTATATACAAATTACTGTGGCTATTTACTGTATTTGTACACATATGTATACATTATTTGAAGCACAATGAGTCTGCATTGTCTAATGACAGACAATACAGAACTGTGTTAAATCAATTGTGATATCAGCGCAACCTATATTTTATTATTTTCCTTTTACCTCTAAGACTGCATCAGTTCAGAATCCTCAATATGTGAATAACATATTGAGATTTTAAGATATAAGATTTTATAATAAAGAATAAGGAAATACACAAATTAATACAGTATAGGATACATACTGTATGGATCCTCCATGCCCAAAATATGAAGATGTAGTATATGTTATCAGTACACAATTAATAATACCTTAGTTTTACCTTAACTTAAACTAAAACCTCTCTCTCTCGCTCTCTCTCTCTCTCTCTCTCACACACACACACACACAGCGCTGTTCTTTTTAAACACAATTCCATTCTGGCAGTACATCAGCATGACAAGTGTCGTGTCTGGTGAGGCTCTGCTAAACAACAGTGTAAGCTAATACCTGGCCTCCCAGACTTAACACAAACAAACAGCAAGCTGCGCAACATATTATACCATATAGCACAGTCTCAGGCCAAAACAAACAATCTAGTCGTCATGACGAGCTCCTGTGCTAATTAGCCCTGCAGGTGCCTGTAGAACACGTAACTGGCTCTGAACACGTAACATTATGATGAAATCAGCTGAGAAGCAGGCACCACAGTGTCCTCATCTCTTCAAAGAGCACAGCACTGGGTGGATTATAACCATGTGAGTATGTATATGCAGAGATAACCCCAGTGGTTACACATGATAGGACATAAAAACAAGAGTGAAAATAAATTAAATGAATGAGCACACAAACACACAGCACACAAGTAATGAATGGGACATATTACTTAATATTTTATTATTTGTAAACGAACGTAGGTTGAAATAACTTTCCAGGCACTTTACAGTATAGCTTATAGTACAAGATATACTGTATTTCAAATCTTTACAATTATTTGAATGCCTGGAAATGCTCTCAGAAATGTTTGTGACACCACATTATATATACAATATTTAAGAGAACCTGAAGAGCAAAGGGAAGCACTTTTCAGAAATACTGAAATGGCTATGGCTTATACTGTATGTAGACATTTATATTTACTGGTTAGTTGAGCTATGCTCTCATGCTCTTTGAGCATGCTCCTTAGTAACAATATGTAAATACAAACATTTTTAAATTAAGTTGTCAATGTCTTTGTCTTTTATTTTCACTTTCATTTAATTGTTTTCATACTTTGCATTTCACACACACATCCACTCTTAGAGGCTTTCTCAGCACTACAACATAACATCAGAATGACATATCAATACAGTACAATTAAATAGTCACTATCACAGCTCATCTCAATGGGACACCTTTACAGCACAGTAGGTACAGTAGTAGCACATCACTTTCACTCTCAGCATTACATCTAAAGATCAAAACCTGAAACAAGTACGACACTTGTTTTTTGACTGTATTTATATTTACATTATTACATGTTTACATCTCTATTGTAATAATAATAAGAAGAAGAAGAAAAAGAAGAAGGAAGTTGCATTAACAATAGTGACATTCTGTCAATGTTTTGACAATTATTAATAACAGTCAGAGATTTAGTAATCAAAAGAGAGTTTTTTTATTTTTTACCTATACCGTATCTTCATCCACAAAAGTAGAATGTGCATCTTTTATATAAGCATACATTCTATTGTCTCTCTTAATCATGTAATATATAATGACAATTACTTTCTCTAGCAGAGAGACACAAAAACATGTCAGGCAGTTAATGCTGTGTCAAGGTAAAAACTGCCCATACGTCTACTGCTGTAAGATTAAGACAAAACAAATTACTCTTCGACTGGAATCGCAAGATCTTTTCTTCCAAGGAGCTCGTATGCACAAATGAAACTCTAACATGTTTCTATGGTGGTTGGAAATAAGGCAAACCTTCAAAGTAAAAAAAAAATGTGATTGAAGTGTAGGCTAATGGCAGAGTTCATTTAGCAGGTTTTGATTGACATTTTGACTAATTGTGCCATTCATAGACAACATAAACCTGTTATGTGTTGTGCTTACACATTTTATTATATTCCTAGACTTAAGTATGATGTTAATGATTAATGAAGACTTTATAGTTCACGACAAGACCAATTTATAACGCCACAGATAAATATTTCAGCGGTGGCTAAGCTAGAGCTAAATCAGGCCTGAAAAGTTGTATAGGCCTACCGGTAGTTCTAGATGCTCTCTCTGCATCTTCAACTTTTTTTTGTAGCCTACTTACAGCTACTCAAACTCATGTGCTATTAACATATTATGGATGAATATGGATGAATTACTGTCCCCGGTTTTCCTATTATGTACGATGCATCTCTCAGGCATCATAATAGCCTAATATAAATAATAAACTGAATGCACGGGAAGTGGCTTTTAGAGATGGTTTGAATAGTATCACGGGTGAGCGATGCAGGCATAACGTGGAAGAATAGGTAACCAATGTCACAATAATACAGTATTTATAAACGAAAATGTCCAGAATTTTTTTTTTTTTTTGCGGGAATGCAGCATTTTTGTTGTTTTACTTGGCTGTCACTGGAAATATGCGCCTCCCAGAGCAACACAAAGGTGATCTAAGCGACAGCTGGACAGATTGGGCGATTTATGTAGCTGAGCGAGCAGACTTATATAGCCTACACGGCCGTAACATTGACTGGCCGTTCGGGAAATTCCCTGAATCTCCCAAACAGCCCGACCCTGGATGCAGACGTTTTTTTTTTTTTTTAAGTACAACATTTAAACTCGTATTGGTGTAAACTCGCCAAAAAGCAAACACCCCCCAAGGGCACCTTAATGCCCCTCTTTCCAAAATATTGTTTCCAGCACCCCCCATCAATCTCTGAACGCCCCATGGGGGGCGGTACCGCTCACGTTGAGAAACAATAGTTTAGGGGAATCCAGACCTAGGACATTTATTAGAAACAAAAAAAATGCTTTGGACACACCTTATGGTGTGAGGTCTGAAGGCATGCAGAAATATTTGGCTACATCACAGTATCCTGGCTTTGGTGTCTGTTGGGTCATATTACATAATCATGAACCTATAGACATCCAGGCGAAACTAAGCAAATGAAGCCATCTTCCAAGCTTGGTCTCAGACTGAAAACTATTCAGCTAATATATTCATATCCAGTGAATAAAAAAAAATGTGTTTTTACTATAGGATGCATAGGGTAATTTGGCATATTAGCACCATCATCTGGTCACAAAATTACACTGTACTGTACACAACATTGAGGATGTTCAGATTTTCATTTGACCGTGAAACAGCAAAATCCAATTGGTCTTTGTCATGATAATGGTTTAAATTGAGCATGGAAAGATGAATTGCTACTGACAACTATAATTCTAATCACATTTTACCATAATGTTATCATATTCAGCTCATATCCACAATTACTTTAGACTACTCATATTAATTTACTTTTGCACATCACCGCTGCAATATATTACAAATAAGAGATAGTGGAATAATCCCCCACAAAAAAAACAAAACAGTTTGCCTAATTGTGACATTATATCTCACAATTCCGACTTTCTTTCTCATAATTGCAACTTCATATCTCAAAGTTTTTTTCATTAAATTATTTCTCTTGCAGTCATTACTTTTTTTCCTCATAGTTCTGACTACTATCTTTTTGTTGTAAAACAGGCAGCGTCACTTCCTCATAGCTGTCACGTTTGTACGAGGTGAGGATCCAAACGCGAGACACGTAACGAAAATTAAAGATGTTTATTCAAAAAACAGGCTTAGGGCAAAACGAAAGGAACAGGGGGAACAACGCGACATTACACAATCAACAATAACCGACACAGGACTGGGGAAAACACTGGGGCTAAATACACAGGTAGACAAGACGTGAAGACAGACCATAGGCCAACAACAACGAGGAACAGGTGCAGCACATCAGACATGATTAACGAGACACGGGTGGAATTAACGAGACTGGGAAACACGGGGCAGGGAGTGACAGCCAAACAGGCTCAATATACAGGGTAAACACATGAAGTGACGAGACTAGCACAGGACAGGGATCATGAAACATTACAGTGCCCCCCCCCCCAAGGGACGGCTTCCAGACGAACATGAGGACGAGGACCAAAAGACATGGGACGAGACCAAGAAACACAGGATGAGAACAGGGGACGAGACGAGAGAAAGGGACGAGACCAAGAGACGAGACAAGGGGACGAGACCAAGAGACAGGGGACGAGAACAGGAGACAGAGGGACGAGAGGACAAGGCAAGGGACAACAAAACATGGGGACAAAGGACAAGGACAAGGCAAGGAACGAGGACAAGGCAAGGGACAACAAAACATGGGGACGAAGGACGAGGACAAGGCAAGGGACGAGGACAAGGCAAGGGACAAAGGACGAGGATGGAACAAAAGACAAGGACAAGGGACAAAGGACGAGGACGGAACGAGGGACGAGGACAAGGCATGGGAGAAAGAGATCATGGGAGGAGGGCAGGAGACGAGACAAGGTCCTCAGGGGACCGTAGAGCAGGACCCGGGGCTGGCCATGCTGGAGGTGCCGACAACACTGGAGGAGTGGGAGTCACAGGAGGCGGGGACGACGAAGACGTAGACACTGGGAGCAATGACACAGGAGGCGAAGGCTCTGGAGGCGAAGACGAAGGCTTTGGCGGCGAAGACACTGGAGGCGACGACGGAGGGTCAGGAGGCGGACACACTGGAGGCGGAGACACTGGAGGCGATGCGGCTGGATCTGGAGGCGGCGGAGACTCTGGTCGCGATGCGGCGGGAGATGGCGGCGGAGACTCTGGATCTGGAGGCGGAGACTCTGGATGCGAGGTGGATGGCTCTGGTGGTGGCCAGTCCTCGATCGGCAGCCAGTCCTCGAGTGGAGGCCATTCCACGGGTTCCGGGGGTCATGGCCATTCCTCGGGCTCTAGGAACAGCAGTATCACCTTGGGCGGAGGTTCATGGGGCGGAAACCCGGGAGTTGGAGCCACCTGGGGCGGAGATTCATGGGGCGGAAACCCGGGAGGTGGAGCCACATGGGGCGGAGGTCCATGGTGCAGGGACTCGGAGGGAAAAGTCACATGGAGCAAGGGCACAACAGGCAAAGTCATATGGGCCGTGGGAGCAGGAGTCATGGGCACATGGGGCGTGAGCACAGGAGGCAAGGGCACATGGGTCGATGGCGCAGGAGTCACGGGCACATGGGGCAAAGTCACATGGGGCCAGGGCGTTAGAGGGAAGGCCGGCTGGAGCTGCTGAGGTGGGGAAAGCCCAGCAGAGGGGGGATCCGGCTGGAGCTGCTGAGGCGGGAAAAGCCCAGCGGAGGAGACTTGATGAGGCTACGGCGTGGAAAGCCCAGCGGAGGAGACTTGATGCGGCTGCGGCGTGGGGAGCCCAGCGGCGGAATCAGAATGCGGCTGCGGCTTCTGGAGCCCAACGGCGGAATCAGAATGCGGCTGTGGCTTCTGGAGCTTAGTGGCGGAATCAGGATGCGGCTGCGGCTTCTGGAGCCCAGCGGTGGAAGGGACCGGCCGGTGCTGCTGCAGCGTGGAGAGTCCAGCAGCGAAGGAGGCGAACTGCTCGGTTAGACCAAGCGCCAAAACCTGCGCGGTGGCCGGATTGGTAAGAGCCTGAACTAAGGCTGACTCGGAGGCCTGGACATTGGCTGGATCGGGCACCTGGACCAAGGACGGGGCCTGAACTAAGGCTGGCTTGGAGACCTGAACAAAGGCTAGGGCCGGGACTAAGGCTGGCTCGGGGGCATGAACTAAGGCTGGCTCAGAGGCCTGAACTAAGGCTGGGGCCTGAACTAAGGCTGGCTCAGAGGCCTGGACAAAGGCTGGGGCATGAACTAAGGCTGGCTCAGAGGCCTGGACAAAGGCTGGGGCATGAACTAA
>JAODUE010000703.1:0-13059 GCA_027564755.1 Amblyopsis hoosieri
AAACCTTACAAATGAAAGGGAATGTTTTTGCAAGGAAAGAAATTTGAAAAAGGCCTAGGGATGTCTAGTTCGCAAGTGTTAAGAACCCTCTGCTACTAGCTACAGTATGCTCAGCCTCAGCTAACGGTAGCTAACTTGAGCGAAGACTCAAAACAATGCCGGTCAGCAAACAGAACAATGTAACGCCCCCTCAGTCTCTTTGGCTGGACTGAGCACTTGATTTGTGACTTTGCGAAGGGAAAATCTAGAAAGAAAAACTTCTAAATGTAAGAAGTATTATGCTATCTGTGAATTGAGTAGGCTCATGATCTGTTTTGATTGTGTGACCAGATAATTATATTTTGCTGAATATATTTGCCGTTTGCATAACACGCGTATTGCATAATTATGGTGTGATGCTACTGTACATGATCTAGGCCTGTGTGAGCTTTATTTTGTCAAGTGCAGTATGTTGGCTTTTGCCAAGTTGCCCAACTCACTGACATTTTGCACCCTGCATTCAGCTGTGTTGTGTGATGGCATTGTTGTATCTTCAGTCATGTTTCAGAATTACGTGATTTTTGGTGAAAATTATATTGCCATAGTCTTGAGCAATACACTGCTTTGGGAGGCTGTAATTCATTGTATCATTGTCTTGTGATTTGTGAGTAAGATGGAAGTAGCCTACTTGGTTTATCGAACAGGACATGCACACCTGCTGCCTGCTCAGCTGGACTACAGCTACAGTAGGTGTGTGTAATTTGACATGCCATCTTGACTGGAAGATCAAGTAAATATGGGGCGTGTGTGCGTACGTGCACTGTCTGTCTGGTGGGGTGAAGGTTCTGTCAGGTGTCTGCAGTTTGCTGGTTGTAAATATTTTTGTTATCGTGTGGGTGTTACGGACGAGAGGGGGGCCCATACGTCACAGTGCTCAGGGTAGGCTACTAATCTGGCCCTGGTCATTCATGGATAAATTAGCCTTCGTCACTACGATGTCGTATTATAGCAACGAGTCTATTGTCTTCGCATCTATACTCATGTTATTTATATCTATACTATTTATTTAAAAACATCAATGTGCAGATTAAGTGTCATTTTGCTGAGAAATGACAAGCGCGCAGCGTTTGGCACACATTTTCACACACATGGAAAGCAGTTATAGTGGTGGGTGGGTTAGGCATGACGCAGCATAACTTAACATTACCTTTCGTGTTGCTCTCACGAAGCCTACATATATTCTCTGAGGTGTTAAGACAATATCCATGATGTCCGCAAAAGTATGAAAACTGTCTAAAACTGCCAGTTTATTTTGAATTCCGAACTATTCTTTTGTCTCGTCTGCTTGCATTGTGTAGGCCTAACTCTTGTAGCAATGAAACTAGTGTTCTTAAAAGGGTGTATTTTAAACATGAATATAGCAGCAAACAACTACTATTTTCTATATTAAGGATATAGTGGAATATTGTCCTCAACAGGGTGTAACGTAATCTGATCTCATAATTTCTTTGTTTACATAGTGCTGGCTCGCATGTGTGGGTGGCAAATAGACTGTTCTAATTTGGCTGAGAAGCTTGTGCTTAGTGTGACATCTAGTGGTAGAATGTATAGGAAAAAAATAAATGTAGACTAGTCTACAGAACAAATGTAATTTAGGATAGAAATAATTCCCAGATTATACCGCTCAATTGAAAACATTTTTTATAAAACCGCGATATGAATCGAACCGTTGCTCAAAAACCGAGGAATGAACCGAAACGTGGATTTGGTGAACCGTTAAACCCCTAGTGAGCACACATGTAAACATAACATGTGCTCAAAATGTCCTCTTTGATTGACACGTCAATTGAGAGTGTGTTGTTAATAATAATAATCTTTATTTGTATAACACTTTTCATACAGAATTGCAGCTCAAAGTGCTTTACAGAGAGGGAATATATAAACGATAAACAAATACAGAAATGCAGAAAAAAAAACATTAACAAAAATGGTTAAAGGAAGTGTTAAATGAATAGCCCTGCTCTCTTCTTTCAGACAGAGCCAATTGCAATCGATTGTGTTGATGACCCAGTGTAGTGCAGGCAATTACGTTTTTAACATGTGGGTTTATACAGAGACAGTATGGATTAATGTAAAAATAACAAATACTCGAATCCCAATATTTAAAATCGAATGCATACCTCAAGTATTTAGGGCCAGCGTACTGTGTTCTGTCTTATTGTCTCATTGTGTACTGACACCTTCAGGTTTCCTGTTCCTCCACACCCTGTTCATTCAGCGAGGCCGTCATGAAACCACCTGGACAGTACTGAGGAGGTTCGGTTATGACGATGACCTGGAACTAAACCAGAACTACCTGTTTCCCACGTAGGTCTAGCTCGTCTAGCTTCATAACATCTTCATAACAGCCTCCTAGGCTGGTTGTTTGTGGTTCAGGTTTTGCGTCACTTGATTCCAGTTTCTCTAAATCTGCCTTTTATACTTATGTCTTAAATTGCTTAGTCCCTAGCAATTTTAATCATGCTACAGTGCAGCAACGAATTTAGACCCGACCTAACCAACTAAGTATAGGCTTATAAAGCCAAGCAGCTTTAAAATGTTTTAGAATAACACCGCCTGCACAACTCCTTTCATCAGGATTTCATAAACTCCATTCCACTGAGACAGCTCTTTTAAGTCACAATTTACCTTATTGCAGATGCAGATGTTGGAAAATGCTCATTATTGGTACTACTTGGTTTAAGATCTGCATTCGACACCATCGATCATAGGATTCTTATAAATAGATTAAATAAGATAGTTGGTATTGCTGGATCCCGCTTGGATTGGTTCTCGTCCTACCTTACTGATAGGAGTTTGTCTGTGTGTCAGTTCAGGTCAGCCACCTCAACTCTGACATGTGGTGTTCCACAGGGTTCTGTAAAGGGCCCTATGTTGTTTTGTTTATACATGTTACCGCTTGGACAAATGATTAGCCGGTATAATGACATTTCTTATAATTTTTATGATGATATTCATTATTGCTCTTTATTCATTATTGCTATTTTAAGCCTGGTGAGTGTAACAAATTGGCCATTTTAAATGAATGAATGAATGGATGCTATTAAGAACTGGATGGCAGACACCTATATTCAATTAAACGCAAATAAGACTGAAGCTCTTATAATTGCCCCTGCATGTTTATTTTCTAAAATTAAGCAACATATTGGTCACCAAAGTTGAGATGGAAATGATCATTCACACTTTTATTTATTCTTGATTAGATTAGTGTAATGCTGTTTTTATCAGTTTAAATCAAACATCTTTGAACCGCCTTCAAATTGTCTAAAATGCAGCTGCTCGCCTTTTAAGAATAAATAAGAGATCACATATTACACATATGCACTGGTTACCATTACCAATAACATTCTGCATCACATTCAAAATACTGCTGATGACATTCAAAGCTCTGCATGGACAAACACCACAGTATATCACTTATCTTCTTCACCCTTGCACAAACCATGTCATCAGACAAAAGTCTTCTAGCTGTCTTATATTTATATAGCTCTATTACTGTCCCTGACACTCATTGCAAAATGGGGTGACCGTGCTTCCCAAGCTGTTAGACTACAACTGTGGAATGCATGTCCCCTATCAGTGCAGTCTATAGCAGTGGTTATCAAACTGTGGTGCTTCCTCTAGTGGTACGCAGAGGAAATCTCAAATATTAAAAATGTTTTAAATTAAACTAATTAAAAAAAACATATATTGTTACTGCAAATAAAGACATTGACAATAGAACCACAGAGACTTTTGTTAAAGTGCAATGGAAACATGAATTTCTAATTTAAGTAACATTACATGACTATACTCTGAGCAGCCACTTCATATAGACCGACGGCTGTGCTCTTCTCAGTTGGAAACGGTTCCCACGGGCATGACGAGGCGTGGCGCAACGAGTTGCCCACAACTCATCAAATGTTAAGCGGGTCATCCAAGTTTTGGATCTACAGGATCGGTGTAGGCTACATTTACTGCAGACTATGATCTGCTTATATAACACTTAAGCTTATAGCCAGTGACGCTCTCTCCCGGAGACAAGTCCAAATTTATCGTTTTGAATTTTTTTCTGTACCATTGCTGCTCTTTCTTCAACGTGTCTCAGTGTATAGTTAAATGAGTGAAACGGCGCCCCTCTAGGCCTACATATTTTATGTATTGAATGTGTGGTGAAACACAATATTACACTCCTACTGCTGTCAGTCCGCAACGATGCCAGGGCAAGTTTGCGTCCTTAAGTGGGGGGGGGGGAATAATAATAATGAACTAATCAGATGAGCTCATGCCACTGCCAAACTTTTATTGTTTAGAACTATGCTGAGGGAGATAGCCTTAACAGATTGATAGTACATTGCAATAATCTTACACAGAAGTTAATAATAGCCTACATTAATTAGTAGTAGTAGTAGTACTACTACTACTACTACTACTATTAGGCTACTAATAATAATAATGATCATAATGTGTAATTATGTCGCCGGTCATAATGGTGGTACTTGGAGAGCCAAATATTTAATTTGGTTAGCTTTTTCAATAGTTCACATTGTTATTTATATATTTATTGAATTTATGGTCCATTCCAATTGTTTTGGTTCCCAATTTCTGTTCCTGTTTATGTATTAATCTTCATTGTTTATTTTTCTGTTATGTTGTGTATGTATGTTTTTAATGTAAAGCACTCTGCTTTTCTAGCTGTATGAAGTGCTATATAAATAAACTTACTTTACCTTACTGAATCTTACTTACTTACTATACTTCCTCTTCCAAGCTTGAAAGTCCCCCCAGACTGCACCACAGAGCTTAACCACAATGCATATTTCTTCCTCCAGAGCATCTTTGACAAACATGACAAGGTAGGGACCCTCAACAACATGGCCTTCTAAGGTAACACCACGCAACGTTGTAGAGAAGAAAAAAAGAACAGATTTCATAAAAAAAAAAAAAAAAAATTATTTTAACCCTTGTGAGATCGGCGCCAGCGCAGGTTTATATTTTGTATAATATCTTCAGAACGGTAAGGGCTAGAAACGTAACATTTCTTTAGTGATAATCCAGACATTCCGCCGAAGAGATAGGTATATTGGTTGTGTTATTCGGCATAGCAGTGGCTCTACAGCACAACGTCAAAGTTGCCTCTAAAATGTAAAAAGTCAAAATTGTGCTGAAAACTGCATAGGTTTATATTTCATAACCTCAGAAAGGTAAAAGCTAGAAACAAACCGTTTATTCCCTCATACTCCAGACATTCAGCCGAAGAGATCGATGCATGACCTGTATTTGTCAGCATAACAGCAGCTGTACAAGACCAACGGCAAATGGTGCCTGTACAATGCCTCGCATTATGCACCTTTTGAATGGTAGTAAGAGGGAACAGTTTACATTTCGGATCATATATTCAGAACGGTAAAGGCTAGAAGCTCAAATGTTTTCTTCCTCTCATAATCCAGACACTGCTGAAGAGAGCGATATATGGCTTGTGTTATTTGGCGTAACAGGGGCTGCACAAGACATTAAGAGAGCTGCCTCGAAAATCTCTTGCCTAAATAATTATTGTAATTGTAGCTGAGAGGGTGCTGATGTCAGAGACATAAAATACTTGATGATAACTATTACAGAAATGGTTTAAGAAGCCATTATATAAAAGCAGTGAAAAACAGCCAAAACACCTTTAGGGTTTAAAGGGTTAAATTACTAGTGCTACACGATTTCATCAAAAAGTATAATTGCGATTAGTTTTTGCGATTTGCGACTGCGATATAGTAAGCAGCTCTCATAATTCTGTTTCCTTTGTTATCAAAGCTGAAAAGCGCTCTGTATTATAGTAATAAATACTGTATGTAAATATACAATATAGTAACCTGACATGCCACATGAGTTTATAGACACAAGTCTATAGATACCAAAGAAAAAGCCAAAGTAAATATAGCCTTCGCTCTCACGACACGTTGAAATTGCCTGTTCCCCGGGTGCGTACTGAGTTGGGCAAGAAAGCTTTTAAGTATGCCACCCCAACTGCCTGGAATGATATACAGAATGACTTAGAGCTGCGTGAATTGATTTCATTTAAAGACTTTGTATTTCTTTTAGGGGATGTGAAAAGGGACAAGGATTGCAATTGCTTCACGTCTAATTGACTATGACTGTTAGATTAATGTTTTTCATTTATTGTGGTGCTGTAATTGAATGGTGGACATCATGTGTTTAAATGTTGTATGTGGACGTTTTAAGCTGCCCTCTTGGCCAGGTCGCTCTTGTAAAAGAGATATCAATCTCAATGAGTCTTGTATTTTTGTCATTATTTATAAATAATCGCAGGCTTTTGCGGTTACATAATCGTACAACGACACATTGCGGTTTCGATTAATAGTGCAGCTCTATAATGTACACTCAAAGGCTTTAGGTAAATAATTAGCTACTTAATTCTACATATTACAAGTAAACTCAGCTGCATCAAAGGTCTATAATATGGCTTTATATTAACTGAACCTTGATGGTTACATAGAATCAGTCATCGAAACTCAAATGAGACATTACTTTTTTTGTACTTTGCTTTGAAAAAGCATGTGAACTAAGCCGTATGTTAAGAAACTGATAATATTCTAACCTATGTTTTATTTCAGGACCGTGACTGTGCCTTGTCACCAGAGGAACTGAAGGACCTGTTCAATGTATTTCCCTACATGCCGTGGGGCCCAGATGTCAACAACACAGTGTGCACCAACGACCAGGGCTGGATCACCTACCAGGGATATCTGTCACAGTGGACGTGAGTGACAATCATTAGCATTCTATTGAGATGTTGAATTCCTTCTTCTTGACTAGATACCTAGCTTGCACATGGTATTAGTATAGTATTTCAAGTCATAGTGTGTTGTTTGTCCCTTTTTAAATGATACTGTGTATCACTGGATTCTTCAATGCGAGTGATGCATTATGTGTGGTACCGTATACTATGTGGTTAGAGGTTTGTGTACCATAGAGTGAAACCATGGCCAAGCAGAACTACAATTGTACAAAGGTCAGCAACGTCCCATGCATTTAGTAATGAATAAAAATAGCAAACTTCACATAAGGGAAATGTTAATGAAGTTGAACATAAACTGTTTCCTCATGTTGTCAATGAATCACCTTCTTCCTCTTGTTCAATGGTTTGTTCCTTCTTTGTTCTGGATTTCACCAATGCTACCTCTAAAAGGAACATGCCTGTGAGGGTGCTGATCATGCCCCCATAAGTGGGAAGCAAGGCTTGCTCCCGACTGTATGGTGGCCAGTGGCAATAATAGTACTGCAGCCAAAAAAGACCTATGTTGCCAAAAGCCTATTTCCTATTGATGCCATTATATATTTTCCTTGAATTTTGCATACATGGCTGGTTATGAAATGTAGTGTTGGTGAGTTAGATTGTTTATACTTTAGAAAACACCTAGAGCCCAGGGAAATGTGATATGTGATTTTGTGGTGGACTTTTGAGAGGAACAAACAGAAGACACTAATGTGCATGCTCACACGCACATGTCTGACAGCAGTTGGGAGAAGCAGTTGGTTGTATATTCTTATTTTAACACAGTATATCCATGGTGCTGAGGTTGATGCATATTGAGTAGGAAGTAGTTATATTGTTCTGTCTCTCTTTTTCTCTGTCTGCCTGTCTCTTACTTCTGGTCAGGTTAACAACCTACCTGGATGTTCAGCGATGCCTGGAGTATTTAGGTTACCTTGGGTACTTCATTATTGCTGAGCAGGAGTCCCAGGCAGCAGGAATAACAGGTGAGGTCCACACTATGCATCTGCTGTTAGGGGTGAACAAGGATCATAGGCAAGGACTACTTCTTTTGGGTTTGAGAACTACTGGTTTATAACATGAAGGGGGGGGGGGGGGATGACAGTTACTGTACCTGGCTAGGGTCTGGTTTGGTGTGACATGTGGATCTGTCTGGCTTTGCCCATGCAGTGACCAGGGATAAGAAGATTGACCTTCAGAAGAAACAGACCCAACGCAGCGTTTTCCACTGCAATGTGTTTGGAGATTTTGGTAGTGGCAAGAGTGGCTTCCTTCAAGCCTTCCTGGGTAGAAACCTCATGGTGAGTGTGTGAAAATCCTAGAAACCACACACACAGACACATCTGTACTCGTTCACAGATCTGTCTACACATTTACACATTTCAATACACTTAAATATCTAAATACAGATTTATATACTTTTTTTTTTTACACATTTACAAACCTGATTACAAGCATGGATTCTGAATAAACATTTGCAGATCCCTCAGTACGCATTTGAAGATATGTTTTCTGTATTCTTGAGATATACAGTAGTTACACAGCTTTTCACACACATTTGTAAATTGTTTTGCTACAATTTTGTTCACACACTTTAATGCAGTGACAAAATATTTTTTGGGGGAAAAAAAGCAACAATGAAAATGAAAAAACAACAAATGTCCACCTTTTTAGTAAGGGGTTGTGTTGGGGGAAAGAGGTAACCTGACATGCCAGAAGAATTGTTGTCACAAGTCCATCTGGGAAACCATACATTGAAACTGTTTGTGAATGGCAGGTACTTTCAAAAAAATACTTGGCAGTTGATTGGATGAACCATCTGGTCGTTTTCGCTGTCTGCACCATGGTCGCACACCTAAACCACGCCCGTATAGCTATAAACACAACGCTGATTGGAAAACCACGCCTATATAGCTATAAACACTATGATCATTATATTTGCTTGATGTAACCAAACAAGATATCCTTCCCGCTTAGCATTCTGACAGACACAACCAAACGTTCTTGTTTAATATTTTAGACTTTATATGAAACACATTTTCCAGGGCAGAATCTATCCTGACACAAGTGAAAGGAATAGTTAAATTATGTATCTTGTGTATTGACGAACTGTGTCTTGACGACAGACAGCCTGTTTCCTCTTTTGTACAGAAGCAGAACTCAACCTGTGGTCTGTTCCACGTTAAGTCTATCCTATCCCTACTGTCTCCCTCAGCATCAGAGAACGATCCCAGAGGAGCACAGATCCTACTATGCTATCAGTACCACCTATGTGTACGGACAGGAGAAATATCTTCTTGTGAGTATAAAGTTATTCCAAATGTCTGACTGCTATCTGCTATATTGTAGTTAATTTCTTTTCTTTTTTTAAAGTGTGTTGTTTACTGTACATTGAGCCATTCCAAACTATCTAACTGACAATACTGCTGTCAGTAGTACCACTCTCAAAAGTCAGTCTACAAATATGGCCATCACTACCCAAACAAAATACAAAGACATTGTACAGATGTAAAAGAATGTGCCACAGTAGCTATGCACAATAATGATCAATATTGCCTAGTAGGATATGTAGGGCCCACCCTCAGTAGACCGGTTCATGTTTGTCTTGTTTCTTGTTCATAAGAACCTTCTCCTCTGTCCTCAGCTCCATGAGGTCTTCCCTGACATTGACTACCTGTCTGACACGGACCTTGCCTGTGACATTGTCTGCTTGGTTTATGATGTAGGCAACCCTCACTCTTTAGACTACTGCACCAGAGTGTTCAAGGTTGGTTGAATGCTTGATCTCCACTGAAATGACATGACAGATGTAGTCATTTTGGACAAATATTTGACCTATGATCATGCATCACACTTTCCTTCCCCACAGCAGTATTTTGTGGACAGCAAGATCCCGTGTATGATGATAGCAGCTAAATCCGACCTGCCAGAGATCAGACAGCAGTATGCCTGCAGTCCTCTGGAGTTCTGTAGGAAGCACAAAATGCCACCACCTCAGACCTTCACCTGCAACACAGAGGGAGTGCCCAGCAGAGACATCTACACCAAACTCACCACCATCGCCATGCACCCGTATGTACGCAGACTTCTGCCTACATAATGTTATGGCTCTGTCTAACACAGTCTACATCTAGTAAACCACTTGTGCTTGTGTGTGTGTGTGTGTGTGTGTGTGTGTGTGTGTGTGTGTGTGTGTGTGTGTGTGTGTGTGCGGCGCGCGCGCGCGCACACACAGTCACGCCCGGCTGCACTGCATGTGCACATGCAATAGGTGCACCTTCTGCTTGTGTCAGAACCTCCTGAACAGTGAGCTGGTGCAGACGGTCAGGGCCAAGCTGATCAGGTCTGGTCTTTCCTTCTCTTTACCCCACCCACGCTGTGAATACGGCTGTCGCACTCTTCCCTATGTTGGCTTCATTGTGGTCTCAACATCGCCTTTTGACTTATATTCAGATTTACATTACATTTCTTAAAATCAAGCGTCAAACAGTCGCAATGCGTTCTCATCTCATGGTTTGGTGTCACCTGATTTCAAATAATTTAAAATCGCTCTCCATCTCCCTTTGACCTTTAACAATTTTTTGACATTTATTTGTTTTTGGTTATTTGTTGTCCCTGTAACCTTTTTAAGCTTTGTCAAGTAATTTTTCATATTCCTTAAGTCATGGGTGTGTCTCTCTGTTACTTTGTTGTTTGTATCATTAATCTTCTGGGTCCAGTGTGATTTTGTTGCTGGTGTATGATGTCATCATTTCAGTTCTAGATGAACAGGCGGAACCTGCATGATGTGGATTGTTAATATCTAAACACCATTCAGGACTACAACATTGCTTTACTCTCACATACAATGCTGTGAAATGGTTGCCCCTTTTCTGATTTTCTCTATTTTTGCATTTTGTGTGTGTGTGAGGGAGGGAGGGGGGGTGTCCATACAAAATGTAATATACAGTAAGCCAAAGATAACCCAAGTAAACACAGAAATAATAAACGTTAGTTCTTGGCTCCCATTTACAAAGAACCACATAGATGACCATCTGGCTTTAAGGGACAATGTTCTGTGGACAGACAAGTCCAAAGTAGAACTTTGTGGAAGGCATGGTCCCCTTACAGTATGTCTGGTGTAAAGCAAGCACATCATTTCATAATAAGAACGCCATACAGACAAACGCCAACAGACAAACATGCTGGTGGTATGTTGTGGGGATGCATTGCTGGTCTCAGGGCCTAGACCATCATTGAAGGAACCATGAATTCTGCTCTATACTGGAATACTCTGAAGAGGAATATGCGCTCTTTAGGCTGTGTTAATGATGCACGAAACCCTCCAATGGCACTGATTTACAGGAACTCTGCAAAGAAGCAGAAGCATTTATAAAATTATTATTAAACTAATTATCAAAGTATGAATGTTTTTATTTGCAGATGTTGTTGATGCTGCTGTTCAATTACTTTTTACCCTTTTTTTTTTTTTTTTTTTTTTTGGGAATAAAATAATAAAAAAACAGAATTTTGTTTACTCTTCGTCAAATCTTATATTTTGTATGGATATCTGAAACATTGAGTATCATTTCAACGTAAAAATTAGGGAAATCAGCAAATACATTTTCACATGTATCTAACCCTTTTTACATTAGGAGTTTGACAACATGTACCTTTTAAAAATGTAGCTGTACCAGTATAAGATTTTACTTGTTTATTAGGCATAATGCATGCTACATTTCTGTTGATGGTGATTGTTTCTGATGTCTTCAAACTCCAAACCAATCTCTTCTCCATTGTTTTCACTGTTCTATATCTGGCAGGCATGTGACCCAGATGGACTTGAAGAGCTCTATGTTCTGGCTGACAGCGAGTGTTGGGGCCACTGTATTTGCTGTGCTGGGTGTTGCCATGTATAGAATTATCTGTTTTCAAGAATGAATAATATATTTATACTAGCAATGTGAGGGTAGGTGGTTGAGTCTGCAGAGTGAGTTGCAACACATAAATCAATATCTTGGTTGCCTACTTGTTTGCTTGCTAACTGTACCTTTTCTTACTTGTACTTATAATTGTGATATGTGGTGTTTGAAATAGTAGGATATTGGTATAATTGAACAATTTGTAAATACTGTATGACAGAAACTTGACACCAACTGTATAGTCATTTAATCAATATTTTTGTATTATAAATTTAAAATAACATTCCAGTTTCCACATCCTTGTAAAAATGGCTTCTGGTTATGAACATTGGGGCCCATATCCAATTAAAATAGTTTAGCATGGTAACTATGCTAAATAAACACTAAAAATATTGTGATTTGTGCAACATATTACTGAATAACACTGGCGGAATGGTTTTCTTCAACTGATAACATTGGGTACCTGTTATTGCTCTATAATGGTCCTTTGTGCTACACTGCACATGAGTTGACTGTAGATCCAGTGCATCCATTAGGCTGTCAATACATATTTCCACTAATGTGAATGTATGGAGAATTTTAATTAAGGACTAAGGACTGGTGATGCAGATACTACACTGGCATCTGCTGCTCTTATAGCATGTACTAGTCCAAATAATTTACAGACATCTGGCTAAAACCTCTACCATATGTGTCTCTGTGGTGTTACCTACAATATAAGAAGACACAAAATACCCTAGTCTAAAATGTGTTCTTCAACCAGCACATCCGTTAAAAAAAGTTTAATGTCTTCTCTGATATACTAGATTATGTTCTCGTGCTCATTCTTGCCTTTACAAAAGTGTGTAACACATGAATATATACTTATTTGTAAATAAATACTCACTGTATATCAAATATTGTGATGGGGTGGGGTATCTACTTACAGTAACCACAAGAGGGCATAATCGTGTGTATGTTAAACCCACACCAATACATTTTTGCTCAACAGTTTAGCAGCACATTGAGCGTTCTTGCACCTGCATGTGCCGCATGCGCTCATCAGTTTCATCATGTGGAGGATCATGGGCCCATGTGTGACCAGTGACTACCATATTAACATGGACGTGGACAGGGTTGGGTATCTCATTACAAAAAACTAAATGTAATTACAGTTACCAAAAATTACTTTACTGATTAAAATTTTAGTCTGGTAACTAGTAACTAACTGATTACATTTAAAAAGTAACCTACCCAACCCTGGACGTGGATCAAAACAGCATATATATAAGAGCATATGTTCTTTATGTTTACTGGTCGAGGATTCAGTATTGGAGGTTCTGGGAGGTGTGTCGTGGATTGGGTTATTTAGTGCTT
>JAODUE010000704.1:0-13059 GCA_027564755.1 Amblyopsis hoosieri
TGTGTGTGTGTGTGTGTGTGTGTGTGTGTGTGTGTGTGTGTGTGTGTGTGTGTGTGTGTGTGTGTGTGTGTGTTAATCAACCCTTGAGTGTTTGTTGACAAGCGTTCACCTCTTTGCTAAGGGAGCTCTGATAGAGTATTGTATTGTCCCATCAGACTGTGGGGTCACACCCGGGCCGTCTGTCTGTCTGTCTGTTTGGCTCTGGACCTCAGAATCTGTCTGTCTGTATGACAGACATAGGTTTACATAACTCTGCTCTCTCTCTCTCTCTCTCTCTCTCTGTCTCTCTCCCTCTCCCTACCTCTCCCTCTCTCTCTCTCTCTCTCTCTCTCTCTCTCTCTCTCTCTCCCTCTCCCTCTCTCTCTCTCTCTCTCTCCCTCTCCCTCTCTCTTGCTCTCTCCCTCCCTCTCCCTCTGTCCCTCTCTCTCTGTCTCTCGCTCTCTCGCTCTGGCCTGTCTGCAGATAATATATAGCAGTTCGTTATACTGAGGCAGGAGACATGGGGGACATAATAGTGGAAAGCAGTTAAGAAACTTTGTGACCAAGAGCACGCTGATGACGTTACAGTAATCTGATAGGTCCAATTAGTGCTTGATTAGAGTTTGACTGTCTCATAATGAAGTGCCTCTATTTGATAGGCGAGCCAGCAGACGTTTCATTTGACCAAAAGTTTCCCCTGGAACACTTCCCACAGATGTGTCTTACGTCTTTATTCATTAAATGCCATATATTTCGTACATGGCATTTATATTTACGGTGCTCGTGAGAAAGAATATTTAATTCAGTTGTAATTGTATAGAAGCTAAATGACAATAAAAATGCATAACTTCTAAGATGAGCGCATTACTTTCCAACTGTAGTGTGTGTGTGTGTGTGTGTGTGTGTGTGTGTGTGTGTGTGTGTGTCTGTCAGGCCAGTCGTCGTCAGGGGTGTGACCTCAGGCCTCTTCCTGTTTGACCTTTACTCAGCTCCAGACAGAGATGACAGGAAAGTTCTTGGATGAGCATTATCTACCAAGAGCAGCCACACATTTACCCACAATGCACCCTGGCAAAAGGAAACCATTGATGACCTTTGTGTTTATAGGGAAGAAGAGCTAATTCTGGCTCACGAAATCTCAAGAATGTCCAAAGAATGTGAACGCAAAACTATTTTTAGGGTTAATCGTAAACCCAACGTTATTGGCATGTCAATATTAGGAATATTCTCCTGATATATTTACATTTTTGCTCTATGAATAGGACACTATTTTATTTTTAAAGGAATTTCTGCTCTAAATGTCAACATGTGTGGATTCCATGAATACTTCTAATCTGATAACAGGATGAGCACTTCGACTGTCTTATAAGTGGTCTTTTTTTCATGTGACGTTCCTTGTAAAAAATGTCACAGTTAGCAAAAGCTTGCACATGCTACCATTCAAACGTACGCATTACAGTCATATTTCTAGTAGAGATGTAGAAACGTGTATTTGAGACGTCACTGAAAATCGATAGAATGTATTCCCATAAAATAGATTCTTATAACATATTGCTTCTAACTGTGTCTCACTGTCAAGTGTGTTTATTGTTGATACCACAGAAGAAAAACAGCTAGAATATATTCTATTGCATTCCTCCAGGAAGTCTCTGTAACACAATATAAGAGCTGAAAGTTCAAAGTGTAGCACGTCACTATACTACACCACTGCACCAGACAGATCCACACCAGCTGAACTGTGAGGAGAAGAACCACTTCCTCTCCTTCTCTCTCTTCTTCCTCTCTCTCTCTCCCTCTCTCTCCCTCTCTCTCTGTTCAGCAGCCAGTTGTTTTGGCAGCAGTGACATCAGAGTCTCTTCATTAATTCAGGTGTGCGGCAACGACCATCCTGACATTCCAACAACGAACTTGTTTGTGCTCCCGAGGTCGTCCTTCAAGCGGCCCAACGAGAAGATCCTTTGATTTCCGTCCTGCCTTAACGTAACGCTTCCTCAGATTCGCTTCTTCCCAAAGGATGTGAGCGAAAACGTCTTCGCTGTCAATGACGCAAAGCACAGTTTGGTGTTGTGGCTGAAATCAGCACTGCAAAAACACACTGTATTGGGAGAGGTCATGGGCTCTCAACATCAACCCCCCACCACACACAATGAACTGGGGAGGAATTATGTGGTTCTTTATAGTAATATTTGTTTTCCAGTATTGTTAAGAGATTAAGTAGGTTTACTTGTTCTCCTGGAGGCAATCAGCTGTCACACTTTAAATCAACATAACCATTTGGGGTTTACAGTTTCCTTGAGTAGATTTGCTCCCAGAGGATGCTTGTAAAAGACACCTGATGTGTGTTTGGCAGCTTAAAGGTGGAGTCAGAGATTGTAAAGGAATACACTTCTGGTCAAATGAATCTCCTCACGGCAGCTGCATGCTCTGTGTGCGTGCTGCTTCTACACCCCGGCTCTGTAAATGGGAACATAAACGAATGTGCAGATTGCACAACACAGCGCTATCCCAGCCTTGGCAATGCGTGTCTAATGTGCCAATGTGGAGGCGGAGCTTCTCAGGCGGAGCTGTTTTTGTTTTGATTGAGCTCAAATATCAACAATGTTTCTCCAGCATCACCATCTACACCTTCAACATGAAGATACAGTCCAGCTGGACTGTCAGCTCAACCTCTAAACCCGTCCAGGACACAGAAACGCTGCGTCGGGGAAATAAATATTTTTAACAAACGAGTAAATATTTGGCAGCCGAACACCAAATGAGATTGGAGATGTGTCGATATTTGGCATATTTTTAGAGCCTTTGTGAGATGTTTTTCAAATAAAGCAGGAAGTGGGGAAGCTTATGCCTGTGACGCTCTGGCGCCCCCCTATTTCCCTCTCCTAGTGAAGGCAGACATGGTGATGGAGATAAAACAGGCCTTCAACTAGGAGGGTTGGTGGGAGACTGGGAGCTCCAACTATTTTAGCGCTAACATGCCCTTTGTAACCGTCAATCAGAATACAGGTGTATCGCAATCATTTAGAATACTGTGTAAAAGTCATTTAAATAATAAAATTGACAGTTAAACGTGGATTAATTACACACAAAGTAAAACAGTTCAAGACTGTATTTGTTTTAATCTAGATGGTTATGGTTTACAGCTCATGAAAACCCCCATATGCAAGATCTTAACTTCAATTCTACATGAATGTTTTTCATTACCAGCGGCTTATAAACACAAATTATTTGTTTTAAGAAAACCTGGCCTCAGATTCAGTGGTAATAATAATATAAAGAACATAAGCTTAGTTTGATATATTTATTTATACACAATCAGAATCGAACTTTTTACAAAACACAACATTTGACAAACGTGACAATCAAGGAAACTGCGGCCATTGCTCGGCCACGCCACCTCTGGCTGTGACAGGAAGTGGACGCGTGCAGGCAGAGCCCCTCCCACATCTTCAGCCCCCTACAGCAGCACGCGACCGTCTCTGAAGCCGGGGGCCAGGGGCGCGTCCAACCCCCCGCATGGCTCGGGCCCCCCGCAGGGCTCGGGCCCCAGGTACTGCTGGAACTCGTTGCGGTCCAGGTCACACAGCATGTCGAGCTGCACCTGCTCCAGGTAGAACTCCAGGGACGGCCCGGCGGCACACTGCTGCCCCCAGTGGCGACCAAAGTCATCACCACCGGCGCCGCCGTCGGAGCCGTGGTACGGCATCTGTGCCCCGCAGGGGCCGTAGAGGCCCGGGGACCCCGGCGGGAACGGCGGCGGCCGCGGGGCACAGACGCCGGGGAAGCAGTCCAACCCGCGGGGCGACACCTGCGAGCCCCCGCGGGCGTCCTGCGCCGGCGGGGGGGGGAAGCAGAAGCCCGGGGAGCGGGGGAGGAACGCAGCGGGCGTGCAGGGCTGCTGGCGCTGCAGGTAGCCCTGGAGGTGGAAGGGCCCGCCGAAGACCCCGGGCCCCGCCCACGGTGTCGGCGGGGCGGGGGCTTCGGCTGGCGGGGGCGGTGGACCCCTGCTGCTGGCGCCCTTCTTGAAGGGCTTCCTCCTGCGCGGCCGGTACTTGTAGTCAGGGTGGTCGATGGTGTGCTGAACGCGCAGACGCTCCGCCTCCTGCATGTAGGGCCGCTTGTCGGCCAGAGACATGGCCTTCCACGCCCTGCCTGCACAACACACACACATTAGTGGGCCGCACACTGATTGGTTGAACATCATCATCATAATAATAATAATAATAAGAAGAAGAAGAAGAAGAAGAAGAAGAAGAAGAAGAAGAAGAAGAAGAAGAAGAAGAATACATCAACAACAACAATTATAATAATCATAATTATATCAGAATAATCATAAATCGCACCTAGTATTTTGCTCAGGTCGGTGTTCTCCAAGTCGGGGTTGAGTTGCGCCAGCCGCCTCCGCTCCTCCTTCGTCCAGATGATGAAGGCGTTCAGTGGCCTGCGCACTCTCTGCTGGGCAGACGCTTTCCCGTCGGGGCTGGAGCAGCTGGTGTCTGATGTGGCCGAGGCCGGACTGGACGGTGCGGAGCCCGGGGTGCGCAGGCGGTCAGCAGCGGTCACGCCGCCCGCCGTGCCGAATTCAAACACTTGGTGGCCGTCGCGATATGTTGGCGCGTTTGCGCAAGGCTCGAAGGTGTCAGGAACGCGGTCGAAATGCATGTCTGTGACTGGGTTGGAGGCCGCTCCGACGTGACGCTGTCTCAAAGGCCGCTGTCATTCGGCTGGAGGTGGGTAGGCCTACCTATATGTACCCACGCCGCCAATAGGAGGCGAGGAGGAGTGGACCCAAGGTGTGAATTCCAGGTGTTTTCTCATGGCAGTGATAGGCTGATATCTGAAGACCCCAATCAAAGGTCTCGCGAAACCTAAAGCCCATAACATTAGTAGAACACCCAAATAAATCTGCGCGTCAATAATACGATTTCACAGGCCCTAGTGTAGATTCAGTTAGACCCAGACCTAAACGAAAAATGTAAACACGCATTTGGACCTGTGTTTAGTGAATATTTCAAACATCGTGTGTTATGTGCACGTTGCCAAAACTGGACAAACCTCGGCATCTTAATTATTTGACTATGTGCCTACGCTGTAACTTGATGTTCCTATTTGAGATAAACGGATTTAATCAATCGGGTTTTAATCAATAGCTTTGATAGGTGGACATCAAAGTGTTCACTGGTTACTAATTACATTCCACAGGTCACGTGGCCGTTGGTCTCATCCCTTATCGGCCAGGACTGTTTCCATCAAAGTACATTTTACAGTCCTGGAACAAACATGATCAAGGCGTTTATTACATGATTACAGCACACTATATTTACACAGCAACAAGATACTCCGGGTCTAAATCTCAACGCAAGAGGACGAGCATATTTGATCAATGTGTTAAATTGGCTATACATAAGTAAACTATTCTACATAAAACTATAGCCTATATAGTGGATCATAAGTTAAACCTTGCATGCATATGAGAAACCGTAGACATAGGCCTTGATCTTGTTTTTAGTAACAGGTTGTATTAATATGTAATTTTAATGTAAATAAATGTTCCCGAGATTTGAGTAAAACTGTATGTATTATTATTAATTCCTAATATAATATAATATAATATAAACCGTGTCGCGTTGTTCTCTATGATATATGTTGCAATACACATCTTCCCTTTCTTTGGCATTAACTGCGAACATAACACAAACTATACACGCTGAAAGGTTGAACCCAGAATACACGGGATTCAATATACTTGCACCTGCAGCCTTTTGTCAAGGCAGACGAGTCACTTTAGATCGTTAACGTATAGTCTATGGGCCACGGTGCCTTCATACACAACAAAGTGTGTGTGCAGTTACAGACGAATTAGACGAATTAGAGTCTGTGTTTCAGTGTTCAGTGTTTCAGTTACTGCAAAATGCAGGTTAGACCCTTTAACGGAACTTGACACCTCGATCAAACAGACGGATCAGTGCAGTAATTAAATAACAAAGATCTGTGCCACTTCTGTCGTCTTCAAAGCATATTTGTCCGTCCAGAACGAAATAATTAACTGAAAGATTCCGAGGCTAACATGCATTTAAAGATGAAAGGTGTTTCTTTATTATTATCGTGGAATAAAGACCGTAATGTATCAAATTATGAATAAACACATAAATAAATAAGTGCATTAATTAATTTATAAATAAATAAATACATTTTAAAAAATGGTTAAGGTGGAGAATTACATGATAGAAAATAAATAACAATATGCCTATATGCAGGTCTATAAATACGACAAGACGATGAAATGTCGGGATTCAAAAGGCACTAATTCCACCGTTTAGAAATAGGCTACTACACATCACCCAGAATGATATAAACAACAATTTGAATCTCACTGGACTATCTGATGATGGGGGGTCTTTTGGATGGTCGAAAGGTTGAATCCACATCCACGGTGTGAAACCCAGCGCACGCTCCAGCGCTGAGTGAGAAGCACTAATGGATTTAATCAATTAGATTGAACTACTCAGCGTGAATACAATAATGTTATAGTATCGGCTAACCTCCGTGAATTAGGATAATTCCGACGTTAACGTTTGACTTTCTACGTAGATTATTGTGGTTTCACTTTAATGCGCTCAGGATTCCCCTAACCCGCACAAAACAAAACAAAAAATGCTGAAAATGTATAAATAAATACATAATAGCCCTACATTTAGTTTTTAACTTTTTTATGTAGAGGTATTACCCAAGGTGAATTGATAATCTGAGTAGATGACACAGGTATCATTTCATTGTTTGATGTCCAAACAAGGATAGTGCTGCTATTGAATGGCTACTATGTTCCATGAATGGAGATTGTTCTCTGAGACGTTGTGATCACAGTGTTCCATTGTACTGGACAGAACTCATATATGGGACTCTCTTCTGCTCTGTCACTTTGTGTGTGAGCTGTGGTCAGGCTGGCACAGGTATATGTACCTGTGCGGCCATAGCAGGGGAATGTATCTCAAGGAACGCCTCTACTACTGGATCTACGGAATCTTGGAACTAATAGCTCAGCGTTTTCAAGACATTTGGACCCACCAGGGCTGCTTGGTTCAGGCAACATTGCCTGTTGCAAGAACATTTTCTATACGGACTACAATACGTACGTGGATATTTTGTGTTCAATGGTGGGACCCTGTCATTCTGGACATCATGGAGCATTTGCCTCAGCTGAGTGTACACCTTCTAGTTGTGGACTGATATTAAGGATGTCACTATGAGGAGAACATGTTGCAGCAGTTGTCAGGGTGAGTGGAGGATGCCATGACCTGTTATGACGAAGCACTGTATTCCACCGTGGGCTACCCACACCCCCATGCCAGTCGCTTTGCTTACAGTGGCTCATTATGGAGGCACTGTCATGGCGTGGGTGCGAGCTGCCCATGTCGCTGCTTTTAACTTAGCACTTACCTTAACTTATCACTTGCCTTAACTTAGCACTTACCTTAACTTTGCACTTAAATGAGTGTTGTGCTGCATTGTACGGGGACACCATTCTATGCAGCGGTCTCCCCCCCCCCCCTCCCAATCAGGTGTGTGACCACTAACAGCAGGACCCAGCACCCAGCAACAAACAGACCCGGCCCTGTGTGGGGATTACCTGCACCCCCCCTCTTTCCTGGTGGGGAAGACAGGCTTAGCGTAGCCTCATTAGCGGGACACGCCCACGGCACGCACACACACACACACACACACACACACACACACACACACACACAGTACATGTACATTACACTCACACACACACACTTAGTGTACATGTACACACACACACACACACACACGCATGCGGACACACACACAGGACACACACTTAGTGTACATGTACACACACAACCTGGGGCCATGTCTTAGAGGCCTAGTGAGCTAATATGTACATTACCGTAAGTATCCAAATGAAATTGGTCTGAAGTCACAAATAATATGAGAAGATATAAGTTATCCACTAGAACTTAAATACATACTTATTATTAAGGTTTGTACTAGCAGTAAAATGTAAATGCGTATCTGAGTGAAGTGTTGACTTTATTAGTAAATATATGTATTTTCTATACATCGTATGACTTTATCAGCCTGTCTTGGAGACTAGTGCAGTACACACTGTATGGTGTAGTAACATGCTTGTGAAACTAGCCACTAGACCTGACACAAAGCTACAGATAGGAAGCCTTTATTTGTAAAAGGCCCGTCTTGGAGACACACAGTAGAAATTCAATTTAGATATGTGAAACAAGCCACTAGACCTTCAATCAAGCTAACTGCTAATGGCAAACATGTGTATGTTATAAAAGGCTGTGACAGGCAGTAAAACACTCCATTCTGTGTAAATGAGACATTGTATTCTGCGCCGTAACCTCTGATAAGGGTCTTCCACTGTGCAAACAGGCAGATCGTGCCTTTATAGGCCCTTCATTACAGGCACATCCCATAGTGGACCCTGGTCACGCAGCTGTCATGGAAACCACATCCCATCCCCTTATCTGTCACCTGACCTCCTACTGCTCCTGTGAGTCCATCTGTCTGTCCGTCTGTCTGTGTGTGTGTGTGTGTGCATGTGTGTGTGTGTGTGTGTGTGTGTGTGTCTGTCTGTGTGTGTCTGTCTGTCTGTGTGTCTGTGTGTGTGTGTCTGTGTGTGTGTGTCTGTCTGTGTGTCTGTCTGTCTGTGTGTGTGTGTCTGTCTGTGTCTGTCTGTGTGTGTGTGTCTGTGTGTGTGTCTGTCTGTGTCTGTCTGTGTGTCTGTCTGTGTGTGTGTGTGTGTGTCTGTCTGTCTGTCTGTCTGTCTGTGTGTGTGTGTGTGTGTCTGTCTGTCTCTGTGTGTGTGTGTGTGTCTGTGTGTGTGTGTCTGTCTGTCGGTGTGTGTGTCTGTCTGTGTGTGTCTGTCTGTCGGTGTGTGTGTGTCTGTCTGTGTGTGTGTGTGTCTGTCTGTGTGTCTGTGTCTGTGTGTGTGTCTGTCTGTCTGTCTCTGTGTGTGTGTGTCTGTCTGTGTGTGTGTGTGTCTGTCGGTGTGTGTGTCTGTGTGTGTCTGTCTGTCTGTGTGTGTGTCTGTCTGTCTGTGTCTCTGTCTGTCTGTCTGTCTGTCTGTCTGTCTGTCTGTGTGTGTGTGTGTGTGCGTGTGTGTGTGTGTGTAAGAAAAGCTTAACATCACATAGGGTTCAATACACACTAAACATTGTATATACTTTTACTATAAATATTTAACTAATAATATACTGTATATTATAAGACTTGCTTACAGGCCTGCTTTAAAGGAGCAGTATCTGTTTCTATGACCATCTTAGACTATTCCAGAGAGAGTTGTGTGTGTCATCACCATAGTAACATCACATCCTGTGTGTGTTGTCACCATAGTAACATCACATCCTGTGTGTGTCTTCACCATAGTTACCATCACATCCTGTGTGTGTGGTCACCATAGTTACCGTCACGTCCTGTATGTGTGGTCACCATAGCTACCAGCACATCGTGGACTACATAGACACCCAGTTTGAGTGGTACCTGCAGGAGGAGCTGAAGATCAAGCGCTCCCTGCACAACTACCATGACTCCCGCATCCACGCCTGCCTGTACTTCATCGCCCCCTCAGGACACTCCCTCAAGTCCCTGGACCTGGTCACCATGAAGAAGCTGGACAGCAAGGTGGGCTGTTGGCTCCCCTTCCGGGTATGGTGGCCAACGCCGGTACTGCAGCCTCTGCTGCCCAAAAAGCCTATTTCCCATTGACGGCCATTGGAAACACGCACCTATGAAACAATTATTAACACTGTTTGAACACGCCACTCTCATACCTAAATGATTCGTTATATTATTAATTTTAATGTGAGTGCGCTAGATTTTTTTATAAAAAAATACATACAGCCCAGTAAAGCTCATTGTTTTGCGTGACCATGGCAACAGAGCTGCATAGCACTCTGGGACTTTTTACATTTGGGATCTGGGACCATTAAATGTCTCGGTCATGATCGAAACAACCACTCAGAACCATCTTGTATTATATGGATGTATTTATTCATATGCATAGTTACTACTGTAACTATGCATCTGAATAAACGACCAGATGACCAGAGGCATAATTAATGTAGGTCTAAATCAAATTATAAATGAACAGGCCTACACCTAAGTTATCTTAACTAACTCATATTAAACTTCATTAAATAATGAATGGTTTATGTAGTGTGGAGTTCCAACAACTCCTATAATCGTTTTATAGGCGCGTGTTTTCAGTGGCCGTCAATGGGCTGCAGTACCATGGTATGGCCACCGTGCCAGCCACAAATGTGCTTTGGAGCACTTCATCTTGAATTGAATGGTGGGGCTCACCATGTTGAGCGGCCATGTTGGATGTGTCACCAGTCAGAAGACGGAGGCAAACCAGTTTGTGAAAAGTGATGATGACTTCTTGTCCAGAGAAGTGTTTTCTGTGTGTGCAAGCGTGCGTGTTAGTATGCAGAGAGGGTCAATGGGGACTCCAGTGTGGATTGACCTATGGCACATTATGTCAGTGAACCTCTGGTTGTTAGGTGGCTACCACCTGAGCAGCTCTTATATGAGAGAGAGAGAGAAAGAGAGAGAGAGAGAGAGGGGGGGGGACAGGTCTAGGCAGGCGTCACATAGCAGCAGGCTGAGTCAGGCAGCACACCTGCCAACCAGCCCCCCCCAACGCACCACGTCATCATCAGCACAACCACACAGTGTTATGTGTGTGTTGATTGACAGGTCTGTGTGTAGAGTGACGGGACTTATGGGTTGATTGACAGGTCAACATCATCCCGGTCATCGCCAAGGCGGACAC
The DNA here is from genome assembly GCA_027564755.1 of Amblyopsis hoosieri. NCBI lineage: Eukaryota > Metazoa > Chordata > Actinopteri > Percopsiformes > Amblyopsidae > Amblyopsis > Amblyopsis hoosieri. Next base: position 10,793 of record JAODUE010000704.1, read on the forward strand.
GGTCTCCAAGGGTGAGCTGCACCGCTTCAAGCTGAAGGTGATGAGCGAGCTGGTGGCCAACGGCGTGCAGATCTACGACTTCCCCACCGACGACGACAGCGTGTCGGGCCTCAACGCCGCCATGAACGTGAGTCGCCAGCAGGGGGCGACATACGCCGCTTCCCCCTCCCCCCCTTGTGGCCGGAACCAGCATTGCATAAACATTGCTTTGAACTCTTTATAGCTCTTTTCCACCGACGTGGTGCCGTGCCGGTGTCCAATCTAGAACCGGTTGCACGCATTTCGACCCAAACAAATTAGAGCCGGTTCCAAAAACGGCAACACCGGCACGGCTCCGCAAAATTGCTGGGCTCAAACTTAGAACCACTGACGTCAGTAGCCGTCGCCATAGTTACTGCAAGGTAGGCCTATTCTCGATATTCACCGCCGGGAGAAAACAACAACATGAGCCAAAGCAACGAGAAGCCGAGCCAGCGATGGTCTGTGGAAGAAACAAATGTCTTATTGGGAGCATGGGCCTCGACAGAAATACAAGGAAAACTGTCAGGAACAGTGAGGAAAAACAAAATATATGAAGAACTAAGGAGAGAGCTGGAGATGTCTGGCTTTATTAGATCCATGGAACAAATAAGGAACAAACTGAAAAAGGTAAAGGAGTACAGAGATCATAAAAATAACTATCTAAAAGTGGAGCAGGAGGGCTAAATATGGATCTGCTGGATAACATACGACCAGCTAACCAAGTGACAGGCGCTTTGATTTCAGCGACGGCTGGAAGCGATGTGCAATATGGATGTTTCATTGTCTTCTTGTGACCTTTGTACGTTTTCCTTGTTTCAAATAGGCGTAACCATACATAACATAAATTATGTTTTACACGTTATTGGCAGTAACACATAATTAACTGCAATGTAGGTGTTTTTGTTTTGTTATGTAGCCGATTGGCCCACACACACTCAGCTGTTTGACACCATATAGTGTTTAATCACTGGCACAACATTCTGGTGCTATTATGGGTATATGGCTTCCATCTAATGCCCCTACACACTGTGGCATTCCCCAACGTGAGTTAAAAAAATGTGCCATTTCCACAAACATTCATTCACCAGGAGCTGGGATGTGTATTGGAAGAAGCACAGTAATTATAGCATTACAGAAATCTTTCAAAGAATGGAACACTGTGCTTATGCCCGGGAGATGATCTTCTGCATATTAGCCGCACAATCTAGCAAAATAAAAAGCATACAATATACTAATTTGCTTATAACTTCACTTTACAATTACTGCACAATTGCCCATCAAACCTAGGCCACATGAAAATTACAAACAGCACATCTCTCTCTCTCTCTCTCTCTCTCTCTCTCTCTCTCTCTCTCTCTCTCTCTCTCTCTCTCTCTCATATTGTAGGCCTGTGCACAGTACTACCGGCACGGTAGCCTAATTTCAGTAACAAATAAAACAGTTTGGCTACGGTGACTGTACCAGTACGGTACTGTAACAATGCTATAGGCTACAGCTGGACTATTCCACTCCGGTCCTGGAGGGCCGCACCTTGCATGTTTTAGACCTGTCCCTGCAACAACACGCCTGATGAACAAATTAACGGGTCGTTATCAGGCGTCTAACAACCTTGAATCAGGCTAATCAGATAAAAGGCATTTTACCATACTATATATTATGTGTAGTCAGGCGTGGATGTTGTTAGTAACAATGTAGCCTGAAAGTCCATGTTGACAAATGGCTGCCACTGTTGGACAGTGCAATAATAAAGTAGCCTGTAGTGCGTTAAAGATGGCACTACTTGATGACACAACATGATTGACACAAGATGAGCGCATCTTCAGTTAAAGACCAAGCGGGAAGCCTGGTTGTCATGGAAAAGCAACGTTCAACCGCCCTGCACTGACCGTGCCGAGCTGAGCCTACACATGCAATGGAAAAGAGCCATATAAGTGTAATAAAGCAGTCACAGTATAGTACTGTAGTTTGGTGCTTTATACTGCTGACCGGTGCAGTAGGTCCTTAAAAGGTACCTTCCACTTAATCCTTCTGGTCAGCGTCCAGGAAGATGTGTCACATGACAAGAGATGTAAAGCTGCTCTCCTTTGTCCTCCAGGGCGTCCTGCCCTTCGCTGTGGTCGGCAGCAGAGAGGAGGTGAAGGTCGGCAACAAGATGGTGAAGGCTCGCCAGTACCCCTGGGGCGTGGTCCAAGGTGTGTCCTGATAGGTGTACCCCTGGGGCGTGGTCCAAGGTGTGTCCTGATAGG
>JAODUE010000705.1:0-13058 GCA_027564755.1 Amblyopsis hoosieri
TGTGTTACCAATGTGGGTGACACAGATTCTGAGGGAGCACCCTATGGCATCGACTGGATTTCTATATTATCAATAATATAGTTATCCGATTAATCGAAAAAACTATCGATTAATCGAAAAAATAATCGATAGATTAATCGACCAAAAGAATAATCGTTTGGTACAGCACTAGAACAAACACTCAAACTTTTATCCTTTCCCTCCTCCTCATCCCTCCCTTCTTCTACTTGAAGGGTAGACAAGTGAGACGATAAAGGGTGGGGGAAAATATAGAAAAAAAAAAAGAAAGACAGGTGGAAAGAGAAGAAAAGGACACACATTTACAGTCTGTGCAGTGTGGTAGATTTTGCACTGTGTTGCTCCAACATTCTATTCTGCCTTCAAGGCCACTGTGTTTGCCCAGAGAAGTTTTGCACTGGTGATGCCAATATGGAGTGTCATTTAACTTGTAAGTTAAATGGCAGAACATTTTCAGAATATGTAAAAAAAACAACACATACATAAATTGTTGCCTTGAAACTATGTATTTATTTTAATATATCCAGCAGAAATGGACACCATATCAGCAGTGTCTTAAGAGTCAATTTTCAAAATAAATGCAACAGAGGTCTGCAAGTGTAAATCATATAACTGCATACAGCAAGCCCAACTGTTATTCTGAATAATGGTTGATGCTGAAATCCCACTTTTATTCTCAGTGGCGATATTACGTAGAATGTAACACATGTCAATGGAATGGAATGGAATGTTCCTTCTAGTTATTTTATATAATGTGATTGTATGGTCGCAGTGAAACAAACTGACAGGGTATAAAAGCAGGGCATGTTAGGAGTAATGGGTGTGTTCAGTATCGCATGGTGTGTAGGGTACATTTATTAAATGTCAACATACAATAACAGGAAATGGTACGAGAACAATGATTTGATGGGATAGTTATTTTTTCTGTCTGTTCCTATTTTTCCCCCTCATCTGTAATTGTCAGTTAATAATACCATTTAGTAACGTCTCTCTGTCAACTATGTCACTTCAAAAATGTCCAAGTTGGCATGACATGGGGGCGTGGCCGGCGGTTTGGGAATGGGCCTTTTTTTCATTTCAAGTTATTACTGGCACCAGCACATTGGTTTTGAAATATTATGATATGTGCGGCCTTACTGCAAGTAAATACTGATTCATTAATAACTTACAGTAGTTTAGTTTCCTTGATCACAAGTGAGTAGAAGAGAAAATAGAGAAGCATACCTTTAAAATAAACATTAGGTGACTAGGTCTGTGTGTGTGTGTAGTCTCTTACCGGTGTCGTTGTCGGCCTGCTCAGCGTTGGCATAGGTGTGCAGGAAGTCAGCGAAGGCCCCCTTCCTCTCCATGAGCTCCAGGTAGGAGCCCATCTCTGTGATCTCCCCCTCCACCAGCACTAGGATCAGGTCTGCCTGAGGCAGGTAGCTCAGCCCGTGGGTCACCAACACACGCGTCTGTGGGGACACACACACACAGTCCAGCTCTATGGCGTTCATGTTCAGGTTGGATTGCTCTGTGTGGCACAATGTAGACATATGTTTTGCATTATATGCCACACTCAACATATTTTAGTGAATCACTATTAAAACATTTGATTAAAGCGGTGAAACTCACTGCATCTCTGCATCGGAAACAATATTCAGGAAGAATTCTCTCTTCTTCATAGCCTTATGAAAAACATGTCTTTCAACTGGGTTCCTTAAGGCTGAACTCATAACAACCAACTACAATGTCTAAATGGGACGTGCAGATAGGTAGAAGACACAGTGGTGCAGTGCTCCTACCCTGTCCTTCAGGAGACCCTGGGGGCCGATGACCTGGTCAAAGATGTGCTTGCCCACATGGGCGTCCACGGCAGACAGGGGGTCGTCCAGCAGGTAGATGGCAGAGTTACAGTAGACCGCCCTGGCCAGACTGACTCTGTGTTTCTGTCCTCCAGACAGGTTCACTCCCTGAGAGAACATCTCTGTGTCATCATCATCATCATATACTCTATCATATATATATATGACCTACCTGTAAGCATCCTTGAGCAAGATGCCTAACCCCCTACTACCCAACTGCTCCCGGTGGTTGGTCGCACCTTGCATGGCAGCAATCACCATTGGTGTATGAATGTATGTATATGGGTGAATGTGAGGCAAAATACTGTAAAGCACTTTGGATAAAAGCGCTATATAAAAAGCAGTCCATTTACCATTTACATTAGGGTGTCAAACTCCACAGCACAGGCCTCTACTGCATGCACCCAGTGCTGTGGCACTCGTAGGGATGGACAATATGGCCAAAATGGATACCACCATTTGTCATTTTGGTCAATGCAATATAATTCCAATATAGATATAAACAATAAAAAAGCCTCAGAAAAATGGCAAAAAACACCCAAAATGGATGTCTGTTCTGAAAAATGAATTTGCTAAGTCCATGAAACATCTTCCTTTACATCTATAAACAATCTTAAAAGGAGTCATTTCATGCTCCTTTTCACTTGTTGACACAGTTCCTTGACTTCTCAATGCAGTGTAGTTGACAAGCTTAGGTGAAAATACCACAGTTTATGTGGAATAGCACATCATACAACAACTCTTTATGATTTCAGTGACTGTGACGTGAGGCTACGACTGTTTTACTGCTAATGCCGGTGCAGGCTACTCAAACGCGGTTTGAACATAGTTTTATGGGTTTGGTACCACATATGGTTTAATTTCAGCAGTGTTTTCAAGGCGTTAATATTGTGCATGAATTCCGCCTAGCTGTCCAGACTACAGTAAAGGATACAGGCGGCAGAATGTAGTCCATTGTTGTTCGTGTAAACAACACAGCAGCAGCTAGTCACACAGCCCTGTGTAGGAACAGAGTTACGTTTTGATAGCCAGCCATGTATCTATCCACTAAGCACATTATTTCATGAATGAAGGTTAAATTATGTCATAGCACAATATCGCAGCCACCCTTGCCTGCTAAACAGCCATGTACGAGTTAATTAATGAAGGGTTACATAGCACAAAACCACAGCCGTTCTTGCCGCTACAGGGCTATAATAAATAGGTGGCTAGCTGCTAGCAACAACACAAAGTGATAGACTATTCTATCTTTGTTATTATCACAGACATAATGTTAAATGTTTTGTATGTTATCACTGACCCAGGTAAAAACATCACTCGCGGTACCAAAAACGGCAATCCGTTTCCGGCAGGGGATACAATTTCAGTATGACACGCGAGTGCATCATTATCAATGAGCAATGTTTAGGTTAAGTAAATCAACAAACCATTATTTAAGCTTCCTATTTCTAATCCGTTTACAGTCTCTGAACAATAGCCTATAATAGTCTAATGTAGTTATTGATGTGCACACCACTCTTGATAATATGTCTGTACTGCAGACTCGACTTGTTTATGCTATGGTAGCCTACCAGTTATTGTATCAAAAAATATATTTACAGATTTGGTCATCTGCAAATGTTGAACATTAAACTTTTACTTACGGTTTGTGTACTGGCAACATCAGTTCCTTGCCTTGCATATTTCACTGATACTACGTAGCTGGCCATATCCTAATAGGGGCGTTACCAAACAAGCAGTAATCTTTAATTCGCCTGTTTCCCCATCCCTCTCCCTTTTTTAGCCAATACAGGCCAGGAAGCCAGTCCACTTTGAAAGGCTTACTACGTCTCCGTGTCACATCGACATTGCTAATTCCAAAAACAACTAGAAATACTTGGTTTTCATGGAATGGGTCCTTTAAAAAAAAAAAAAAAGTACATATATTGTATTATACTGTATGTTCACATGTTAGTAGTATTCAGCCTTCATTCAAAACAAGAAATGTGAAACCACAGTCAAATAAAAATGTAACTAAAATTTAACCCAACTTTCGAATTTACTTTCTGGTTAGTATTTATGCCACCTTTACATTTATGAAGGCTATATTTATGTCCGCCAGTAGGTGTTAATAGCAGTTCTAGTATGAGAGTGCTACTTTAATCCCGTGAATTATTAAGAAAATAGATAGAATATAGATTTACACAGCCTGGTCACACAAAGACCTGACTGTCTTAATTAATGTCTGCGATAGCGGAGGAAGCAGACATTAATACGTAATATTAAGCCTGTTACATTTGCTGTTAGGTGAGAGTTAATACAATGTTTTGGCATGCTTAGCCAACTACTGCCAAGCACTGGCTGCAGTGCATCAACATGCAATTGTGTTCTATTCTTCCTGCTCGGCTTGAATACAATGAACTGACGGCTACAACATATTGAATTACTGTCCAGCCCTAGACAACTGCATTGCTCTCTAGCCCTCCCCTACAGCTACAATCCCTTGGCTACTGTGAAATGGAGAAACATTAATTTAGCAGCAAACAACTATTTTCCATGTAAATATATACTAAGAGTAATTACATCCTGAGCAGAGAATGCCATCACACTCACTGTGTGCGTGTTGCAATCTGAGCTCCTGTTTTCATAGCCGGGCTACACATGCATGTCTGTGTTTGTGTCTGTCCTACAAAGCATTGTAGCCTGAGACGCCGGTCATATAGATGGTTCTAGTAATCTAAATGCTACCTTCTCTCCTATCTCAGTGTTGTCTCCTGCTGGCAGGATGTCTAGGTCAGGCAGCAGGGCACAGGCCTCCACCACATTCTGGTACCAGCTCTCCTTTCTCTGCTGGCCAAACACGATGTTGTCCTTAAGGGTGGCGTTCTGGATCCAGGCCTGTTGGGGGACGTAGGCCACAGAGCCCTGAGGGAAGAGGACCACAATGTGGACATGTTTCCTTCCTTCAGGTGGCAACGGGACCATCCATGTTACAGGAGTGTGCTAGGCACTGATAGTAATAATTTTCTATCATAAAAACGTAGACCAGTTGTTGTTGGATAGCGTTGAATCAGGAAAGCAGGCTTTAAAAATACAATGGTGCACAGCAAGGGAGAAAAGTGTGGTCTCACAAGTAAAAGTTCCACCAACACATTTCTGAGGTAACAAAGGCATGTTTGCAACTTTATACAGCATAGAACAAAGGGGAAACAGTCATGGCCACCCCCATAGGTAAATGTTAATTTGGTTGTGTCCAGTGTGAAAGACTTTAGCTGCAGACCTGCAAAGCTGCACAGCTGGGTATCAGGGAATACAATGACATAGCTACATCCTGCCATCTAGTCTGTAGCTGCGGGAGGTTGAAATGGGCGATACATGTAAATTAAGCACTGTCTTTTGTTTGTGCAAATGGTACATTTAGGCATGCTATGCAAAGAGCACAGGAAAAACAGCTGAAATGGTATATTAAGTATGACATGTCTGCCAAAAGGCAATAACCATAATTATTAGTTGATTAATCAAATCACATTCCTTCAGCACACCTTGACTGCCACCGTTCCTTCTAGCTTCTCCATCTCTCCCAGCAGCGCAGAGAGCAGGGAAGACTTCCCCGAACCCACGTGGCCGACCACCGCCACTAGAGAGCCTTCTGGTATGTGCATGTTAAGCCTACATGCGCGCACGCACGCACACGCACACACACACACACACACGTCAGTTTAATAGAACCACAACTAATTACTGAAGGGAATGAAGGGTGTTAGTTTATTTCCATTTGTTTACCAAAATAATACTGTATCATGTGTACAATTTGTTGTCGTACTATTCTTTGAATTCTCTCACATACACCTTTTAAGTGTGGGCGTTTCATTCCTGGACCAGCTGAAGACCCCGTCTATAATGGAGATACTGTCTGGTGCTGGGGGAAGGAGGAGGAGAAGGGAAAGGTGAGAGGAACCATCGCATGGAATGGTTTACATCAAACAAGAGCCAACATCTGTCCTGTATGCTCACACTGTGTGTGACACACACACACAGGCTCTATAGACTGCTAGTGGGAGTGGAGGAGAGCAAACATGAAAGAACTGAACAGATGGCCATCTGGGCTCACAAGATGAGAAGCACGGGCAGTGGTGCCATAACTGACAGAGTAAAGAAAACCGTTAGTGTATATAGCATATTGTCAAATAGCTAAATGTTTCCAGTATAAATTAGTGGTTCTCCTCCACACAAATGTATTTCAAAAGAGTTTTATAGTTGTTAATAATCATTATTATTATTATTATTATATTTGCTTTCGTTACATTTTTACACCATTAGCTTGTTGCATTATCACGTTTTACACGATCATTTGTTGTGTTACATGAACAGTTAGAAACCATTTACTTTAAGCCACAGGTTCACAAAGTTTGAAGACAAACAAAAGGTGGGACACAAAGCCCCAACTAGGCCCATGAGTAAGAACAGAAGAGAAGCAGGCAGAACGTTCCAGAAGACACTCACAGCCTGGCACCGCTCTCCGCTCAACACTGTCTTCTTGCAGCTCCTCGTGTGACAGAAACACTCTCAGACGCTTCAAAGACACGCTGGCCTAGGAAGAGATAAAACACCACGCATGCACACACACACATACAGAGGAACAAGCACAAAGATGGAGAACAGGGAGGATGAGAAATTCAATCAAAAGATTTTTAAAAGGACAACTCAATGTGTGTCAGAAATATGTTTCAAACACTAACAGATCAGTGCACCTAGACTGAAAGGGAAGGATTTGTTGAACTGCATCTGTCCATATATTGTTGACGTGTATTCATTAGGGATGCAACAATACAGTGTGTAGCACAGTAGTGGTATGGTTTTGGTTTATATCGTATGGCTAAATTCAGAGTCACTGACGTGACTGTTGGTGTTTTCACTGGAGCAGTGGCCAGGCATTGCTCGCACACAGCTGTTTTCGTACTGTGGCCTTTGTGTGACACGTCCGGCTGGGAGGAGGCCTCGGGGAAGACCCAGGACTAGGTGGAGAGATTATATATCCACACTGGCCTGGGAACGTCTCGGTATCCCCCAGTCAGAGTTTGCTAATTTGGCTCTGGAAAAGGAAGTTTGGGGTCCCCTGCTGGAGCTGCTGCCCCCGCGACCCGACTCCGGATAAGCGGATGAAGATGGACTGAGTGAAAAATCACGCTTTTAGTTTCCTCTTTCGTCTAGCTCGTATTTGCATATGGAGCACTAACTCCTAGACTGGTGTAGCTAGTCCGGCCACGCTCCATTGAAAGTCGTTTCCTCCTACTTGGCAAAGACCTCTGGTTAATTTTGAAACTATTGGACAGTGCTGAACCATTTGGCATTGCTACAACTGTTTTGATCGTCTCATCTAGCTCTACCACCATTTAGAGTGGCTGTGAAACACTAATTTGGGGTTTCCAGACTGTAATTCCAGCAAAAAGATAGAGCTGAGAGCAATAGTCGGGCGGAGCCAGGCTAACTGACTCCAGGAACGCCAGGGAGATGCATTCATGAGATCCCAGGGTCTGAACGCTGCTTTGACAACTTTATTTTTTCACCACGATGCCTGCTCAACATCATGATGTCTGTCAGCCATCGGCGATGGACGATGGCATCGTCTATAGGCCCAATCCTACTACCCACACACACCTGTAATTCAGTACCCACACACACACACACCTGTAATTCAGTGCAAAAAGACACATACGCCTGTAATTCAGTGCCACACACACACACACACACACACACACACACACACACACACACACACACACACACACACACACACACACACACACACGCGTGTAATTCAGTGCCCACAGACACACACACGTGGGTAGTGAACAATGTGGAGCATACAGCTACATCCCTAGTATTTACAGTGTGTGTGTAACCAACGTGCTGCCCGCCATCATCAGCAGCAGGGTGGGGTGTACACAGAGTCTGTGGCACAGTCAAGAGCTAACCAGTGCTAAACCACGCAGTGCAGGATAGATATAGCTGGCAAAATGCCTGTAGTGACCACCAATAGGTGAAACAGACACTGACACCAATGATCTGCACTACTTGATTTACTGTTGATGGACTCTTTACCAACCAATCTGTCAATCACATGGCTAGTCACTCAGCTTGGTGCTCAGATACATGTGGCAGGCTCAACAACTTGTATCCAGTAGTGAGTGTAGTGAGTAACAAACAAAAACACTTTGTTAGTGATGCACCGATCTTGAATTTTTGGCCGATACCGATTGCCGATTTTCAGTCTGCAAAATCGGGCGATACTGATATTATACTTTTTAGCTAAATTTTCACTCCACCTGCAAGTCCAGCAATTACTGTATATGTAAATAGCCCAATCGTGGCTAATAGACTTTTATGCTCCAAAATGGGTTTTGTGCAGTATAACACAGTTATGTCAAAAATCATAAATTATTAATAAACATACAGTGTGTGCGTGTGTGTGCGTGTGTGTGTGTGCGCACACGTACATTCACACACACACACAGTGTCAAGTGCCCTGAAGTGTTAACAATATTGAGAAAAGTTGGGGGGGCTCCATATATTATACATATTGAAATATGAACATGTTGATAAGATCTACAAACTATAATTTACTATCTCTCGGTCTGTCCACTAATGCATGATTGAGTACAACCTGGCGACCTGCAGGTTGTCTTTGTGACATGACTCTTGGTGGTTTGACTCATTCATGGATCACCGAACTCGGGAGAATGCTTTGAATTACGTGTATTTTACAGAATCTAGTTAGTGTAAACTGTATATTTTTACAATTATATTTAGACATATATAATAAAGTGATTTTGATTAAAAACATCACAATTTTAAGCTTGTATTTGCCGCCATCTTGGAAAGTTAGAGGACAGTCAAAAACATGAGGGTTTGTCATATGTCAGTTTTTACAGATTAGGTTAAACGCTTTACATAAATTTAAAGAAAGCCATGTTTTTCTATCCCGCCCGCAACAGCCAATATCGGTTTTCCATATCGGCCATTAGAAAGGAAAATCCGACTACCACCAATGTCATATTTTGAGTGGAGATCGTCCGATTCCGATCTCCTGATCTATCATTGCATTCCTACTTTTTACCCAAAGTTACTTACAGTGAGTACACTAAAGTAGTAGGGGATATTATGGAGCAGATACAGCTTTTACATCTTGCTTAAGAATGTTTACAGGTAGGTTGTTCATGTCAAGATGTAAACATGACACATTTTGAGTGTGTTCACCATACCATTAGCCTAACCTACCCCCCCGGGAACATTGCTGTTACAGTGTTGTGTTACTTATCATCAAACACAATCACTCCAGTTAGTAACATCGTGTTAGTCTCAATTCAATGAACCAGGTGGCTTATGCTAGCAGAGCATTATGCTGATTGGATGAGGTCGTTATTGGCACTTAGCAGCAGCAAGCCTAGGCAGACACAACCAAGCTATGTGACAGCTAGCGGGGGAGGTGCTGATTGACTGGTTGATTGGCAGCCACGGAGGCCTGGCACACCTACCTGCACCATGCTGCTGATCACCATGGGCAGCATGTTGAGGGGGAAGCGCAGGATGTTGAAGAGCGCCAGAGACACAAAGGCCTTCTGGGCGTCCAAGACGTTGTGCTCGTCACTCAGCACGTACACGGCAAACGTAGAGAGCGCCACCTGGTGGGGGAGGGGAGAGATATGATCTATATCATCCCTCTGCTCTGTACGCTAACACACACAATTCCTAAATCCATTTAACGGTAGAGTCCTCCATTCAGCATCCAACTCGGTGTTTACAGTTTAATAGTGTGGACGTGTGGTAGTGTGACTGCAGGTGAGGGGCAGGGAAGGGTGTGCACCTGGGAACTCTGGGTGGGGGAGTAGAGAAGAGCGCAGATCACAGGTGGAATTTTACACAAAAACAGTGTTTATGCACACTGGCTTCAAACACAAAACCCAGTCTGGGCACAATCGAGGAGTCTACCTTTAAATGGTTTAGACAAATGGATTGGACAAAAAAGTTATAACTTTCTCTGATGGCTTGACGTGAACTCTGGATAAAACACTTTGCACTGTTCTCACCAGGAAGGGAGCGCAGACCCACGTGAAGGTGGAGATGGCTCCCAGGTAGGCAGCCTTCTTCAGGACGCGCAGCTCTGTCTCTCTGATGGCAGACACCTTGTCCTTGAAGGCCAGCTCCCAGGCATACAGCTTCAGGACCTTGATGCCATTTAGCACCTCGTTCATTAGCTTGATGCGGTTATCCTTGCTCTTCATTTGAGCTACCTGCGCCACACACACACAGAAAGGAAAGGTATAAAATGTGTCTATTGAATGAAATGGTTCTTAATGTTCCGTGTACCAGCAGGCAGTAAAACATTTGACGCTTAGGATTTAAATGCATGGTTCACAGGAGAACCTGTGCATGCCATGTACACAGATGTCCCACCTGGTAGGTCTTGGTTTTCATGGCTATGACACCATTGATTGGCACCATCAGCACCATGACGGCCACCCCCGCCAACACAGAGGGACCCAGGTTCTACAGACATCCAAGAGAGCAGTGTCATTTTATTTCCTCAAGCTTTCATTTCCATAACTCTCTCATTCCTGAAGCTAGAGAATGAGAGTGTTTCAAACACAAGGACACAAGCAGCCCGTCCAACACCTGAATGCTCAGGTATGTGCCTCTCAATGCTGGTGGGATATACAGTGGGACACAATGTTGATTGTCCCTTTAAGCATCAGAACAGCAGTCCAGACATCACCACATCTATTCCTACAGCTGCAAACATCATGCCCGGTGCCAGCAGAATCAATTATAAACACCCTACCTGCCATAGGAAGTATAGCGCCAGCGCCACCTGCAGGGGGGCAGACCAGATCATGTTGATATAGGTGATGAGGTCCATGAAGCGCTGGGCATCCACAGACATCAGGTTGACGATCTCACCCACGGTGGAGGTGCGGCGAGCTGCGTTGCTGATCACCAGGGCCTGTCAACAAGAGACCATGCTGGTGCTTTCACAATACATGGATGCACCACATACAGTACATTACTTTGACTCGGCTATGTATTGTACATACAAAAAGACCAGCAACTATTACATATGAAATGTGTGAAAGGGTTTTCTTTTATCCACCCAATAGGCAGTGAAATTCTTGTCTTTTCCTCACACAATTAAATATACCTGTGTTTTTACCAAAACATTCTTCATAGAAAAGCAGAACCAACAAACATGATTATTCAAAATAAATAGAAAACCTCAATTCCTACCCTAGCCGTTTGAAGCAGCATTTGAAGGGGGAGGGTTAGGGTGAACGTCTATGAGAAGCCACCTTTTAGAATGCTGCTTTTAGCACAAGTGGAGGTCAGACGTTTCCTTTAAGTTGCATGTACCTTCCTGTAGACTGCCCCAATGATGGCAGTGCGCAGCCGCATGCCAGTGACGAAGCAGACATGGAAGTACTTCTGCAGGATGAGGGTCTGCAGGCACGCACACACAAGCAGCAGCGCTGTGTAGAAGTAACCATGCCAGGAGGGGGCATTGGAGTTGTTGACAAAGTGGATGAGCAGCCTGGATGGAAGGCAGAGAAAGATCTTATGTAAGCGGTCATAGACCAGAGCAACTTGACGTCAACATACACACCACTTTTCTGGGGAAAAAGCATAAAAATTACTAAAAAGGCTATTTAGAGAAACCTGGGACTAGCAATTGGTTAACTCTGGTGTGTCTACGAAACACTTCTCATTGCCTAATATATGTAGTCTACATTTTATAATTTTAACTCTTAATATGATCTATACACAATACATCAGTCAATCAAACTAACAATCAGTAGGCTAGATCGTAAAACGACCTCAGTCGAAGTCAGCTTGCATTCACTGCAGTTGGGTAGCTACTAGCTATATAGCTAGACACTTAAGATTTACTTTCACACTGCTCTGCAAAGTCACACAAGTGTTGGTTATCCAACAATAACAGCAATCAGTAGCAGATTTACAAGTGGCAGCCAGCGATATACTGTTTAAGTAAACTAATGAGAGTGAAATACCACTGTCTCCAGGCTAGCCTAGTTAAACTGGATATGTACTCAAATTTTAAGATAGTGAACTGGCATTATTCTTCAGCTGCCGAAATATGAATATACACCTGTCCCAAAATATCATTTCAACTTTCCTTTTAGTCGGTTATATTTGAATGCATTTCCCTATCAAACACCTGCTAACTCCATTGACCTCCATTCAAATTAGAAGGTTGCTTCCCTAAGAAAGGGGCAGTAACCGCAACCTGCTGTCAACTAGTGTTGCTCTGGTCTATGCCAGCAGCACACAGAAGAAACTCTAACACCAATACTAGAAAGAAAACTAAAACTATATAACAAAACATTGGTCATCTAACACACACACACACACACACACACACACACACACACACACACACACACACAGTGACAACTCTTCAAACAGTATTGTAGTTTTGCTACAATAACGGCCCATAGTTACAACACAAGGGACAAGCGTTATGCAAGTAACCTCAAACCATAGCAAGGACACAGCCTAGGTTCCTAACCTGAGGATCTCAGGCCCAGCAAACATGAGGATATCCTGGATGATCTTGTAGAGGAAGGAGATGAAGAAGTATGGGCCAAAGGTGAGACACAGCGCCCAGAAGAGTGAGGGCTCATTGGCCTTCTTCTGGTTCTTCACTATCAGGATCTCAGATTCCTCTGTAGGACGCTCTTCTTTGCTCTGACTTTGAGAAGCCCGCTTAGGGGAGTACACAGTCTTCTCCTCTGCCCTAGGAGACCAGGAGGAAAGGGAGTAAAGGAAGATGCTGGGAATCCATTTGGTTTGACTAAAAGATTCAGTCTGTGTAAATTCTGCAGTGTTTCCTCTAGGATTTTTTTAAAGCAGATTTTTGTTAGACCTGGATGGTGCGTGTCGGAGTGAATATCAATCGGCAATTTAAGAATATGAAAAAAATGACATTGCATAACAAACTTTAGACATTTATTGTCTGCCTCTCACACTGCATATTAACAGTTAGTGGCAATAATTGGGCATTGCGCTTCACAGAATATGAATTACAATATTGTACATATACAGAATGATATGGTGTAATATTGAATACTCACCATGATTGGTGTAATACAGCCATGGATTAAACCCATGTAGGGTCCCAGCCTGATAATCTGTGTTTACTGTTTT
>JAODUE010000706.1:0-13057 GCA_027564755.1 Amblyopsis hoosieri
GATTTATTAATCTCTCTCTCTCTCTCTCTCTCTCTCTCTCTCTCTCTCTCTCTCTCTCTCTCTCTCTCTCTCTCTCTAGCATTATAACATCATTACTTATTATGAGTAAAGATGTCAGCTGTCTCTGAAGAAATACAGCGAAGGGTTTATGTCTTCATGCCTTTGCAATCCTAGATGTGGCACAATCTGATTCACCTCCGCTCTGTGTGCAGAATACATGAGTTTATGCCATTGTGTTTCAGGTTTTACCAGCACAGACAGCTTTCAAACACTCTAATTGCTACACTTCGTGGGTAGAGTAGCTTTGCGAAATGGTGGGTTTCACCGTGCACGTGTGGTGACAAATCATTTGTACTGTACATTGTGTGAGAGGAATATAAGGAAACTCATGAATGGAGACACAAGGTTGTAAGGTTACAGGATGTGGCGCTTATGCAATACACTTGTTATGGGAAAGGGTGTTGTCTATTTTTTTTCCCATAAGACACTTTCAAGTCGGACCAGGCCAGACATACATCTTAACAAGCTTTATATTAGTTATATTTTATACGAATGCTCCTTCTGCTTTATACAGTATGTCTTGGTAAACCTGAGATGGAGGCAATTTATTCCAAAACCTTCGTCCAAATGTCTGAAGTGATGTATGCAGTCTGAGTCAACATTGCCTTTGACCTTTGTCTCATCATGCTTTCACCCCCACCCACTCATCCAGCCATATGTCCCCAACAGAGCGACCCTGATTTCTCCCAGACAGAGGAGGCCTTGCATTCCTCCTGCGTGCCTCCGTCCCTGCCATGTTTCCGTCCGCCTGGCTTTGTGGATCACAATGGGTGCCTGTGCCCGAGCGCCGTGCCCTGACCTTCTCCCTCGCCGCGCCACGCTCACTCTTTCCCCGAGCTGAGCGAGGAGACGCTGCTCTGACAGCCTAATAAATACGAAAACAAATTGCAGCAGGTTAGAAGTATGCAGCGTGGGCCGGAGCTGTTAATGTAATGAACTTGGCTGCATGGAAATACGAGGCAATTAAACTCCCACGGTGCCTCCCTCTAGCCCAGACACACAGACGGGGGGGGGCTGGAAGGAGGGCTAGAGAGAGAGAGAGAGAGAGAGAGGGGAGGAGTTTGTGGAGAGAATGGAGCCATTTAGCAAGCCCACAGGAGTAGGAAGCTGGCTGTGATTGAGCTTAAACACCAATTAGTCATGAGGCTGCCTTGTCCTAAGGTCACATCAGGCCTGCGGGAGAACAGGCCCACCATCGTTTACCTCCTGCTGTTTGTTTTGATTCTTTGCTGGCCTGATTGGGCTGATTACTGACTGATTGCCAGACAGCTTTATACCAGGCCTCAGTCATTCACATTGTGATCTAGCACTTAACCCGGAATCAAAGCATTCTTTTTTTATATACAGTATTGTGGGCACATTCAGCATCCTATCAGGATACTATCATGATATTCAGTACTGCTTTGCAGACTGCCTTACAAAAGCCTATAGCACAGAATTCTTAATATTATCAATGCCGTTACAGAATTTAAGAATGATAATAAATAACTCCTAAAATTAGTAACAATTTGTGTGGTAACAGACCATAAAAAGCAGAAGTAAAGTGCCCAAATCAAATGTGTGATGGGGATCTCCTCCAATCAAGGAAGCTTGATCGCTAGGCTTTGGTCACATCTGGTCTGTAATGGGGCAGGCTGCCTGAATTATGTGTTTTAAGAGTCTGTTAGAGCTTTTGGTACATTCTGTATAGCTCACCTTTTGAGGTCTGTAGAGCCACCTGGTGTACCAGCACTTGTGTAGGCTTATATTTACATATTACATGCGCTGCGCTGTCAGTATTATGTCCCAGTAGTAGTTCTTATATATTAATTGTTTTTTATGATCATAAGTAATGGCTGCTGTTAGCCATATGCAAGATATTGAGTGAGGGGAAGGCATGACGGCAATTCTAGTGAACATTCAGGATGTAATTTGGACCAGGGCATGCAATTCAGAGGGAAAATACTGTATCTATACCCTATAGTGGTAATACCGTTGTGTACATCAGAGGTGTTGTAATGAATGATTCATATATATAGCAGATCAATGTGGCTAAATGTATGGTTATGCAATGTGGTAATGTGTCAATTACCCCTCACACATTTTCTATATTCCTAAAATACAATAGGGGAGTTCATATTGTTTTAAACATGTGGCACACACACACACACACAGACACACACACACACACACATAGACACACACATACAGTATACACTGTGTCTGCCATGGATACATTACAAGTCTGGGTTGTACAATACAGGAGACATTTAGTTGAATATAGCCCTATATGACTGAATACCAGATTAGGGTCTTCTGAGGACCTGACAGGAGCCACTTCATCATCTCTCCTGCAGATCATCCATCACCATCAGCATACAAGGCAGGGCAGAACCTTTGCGTTTGCAGACCATGCTCCCTGCAGAGGTGATAATACGGCCTACAGGGATCTCCTCCAGGCCAACACAACGCCTGCCTGTATGATACAGTACCAGTGCTTATTAGCTCACCATTGAGATATTAATTATTAGGATCTTAAAACAGGCAGGGTGTGCGTAGGTGTTTCTGTCCTCCCCTGTTTGACCCTCCGCTGTGTGTCCTGTACCTCTGATGCAGAGCGGCGATGCGGCGTCCAGATGTGAGAGCTCCAGCTGTGGCTGAGAGGAGAGGGTTCAGCTAGTCCCGTGGGGATTAGCCCTGAGCCCCGCATAACCCGCAGGGGGGAGGTGCTTTTCTTCTCTCCTCAACCTCTTCTGTTTATAACTCCCTCCATCTTTCCCAGCTCTCTACACATCTTTACTCTGTCATGTTCTCTGTGCTTCTGCTCTGCGCCTCTCCCATGTGAAAAGAATTAAGACGAATTCTTGGGACTGGAGTCACGGAATTCTGACGGTTATTTTCATCCCTGTTTGGATCTTCTCACCTGAGTCAGATCATGCCGGCTTCTTTTTGTGGGTACACTTTGTGCTCAGCCTCTCACAATAGATACAGATGTCAGTACTCTGCCCTCATCGCTTAAAAGGAACTACATGCCCCATACCGCCCCATTGTCCGCAATGTGTGTGTATGCTACCATGGGATACAGTGTTACATAGCGCTGCCACACATAGCCAATACACATGACTCCTCTGATGTTATTCACAATCTGCTACTCGTGTTTCTCAATATTGGGTTCATGTTTTCAAAAGTCTTCACACATTTAGCACAACGTTAGTGTACGTGGAGCAAACTTGGCATCGGTATTAATTGCCTTATCTCAAACACCGATGATAGAGTTTAAGCTAAAATAAAGAGCTTGCCAGATAATATGCTTTAAAATGAAACATTTAGAGTAAATGTTTCAGATATTTAAGAAACATATGTGCATATTTTAATTTGATGGCGTGATCTTTCACTATCTCAGGCCTATAATTTAGAAAATATGTTTTTCAGTGTAACAGTGAGGAGGTGAAACCATATTGTAAATATAGTTTGCTGTCCATGCAGTACAATGGTGCATGCAATATGCTGCTGCTTTAGTATCAGTGTGGAATAAATAGTCAGATAAACCAAATAAAATGGGATGCAAAGCCCATGTTTGTAAGCATTTTCAGTTCACCAAAGAAGAAACCAGATAACCTTTCAGTGCAGATAAGACTGATTTAACAGAGGAGCGAGTGAAAAAGGATCTCATGATAAACATTCATATTAGACATCTCTCTACATGCATTCTAATAGTAAAATGAAATCCATCAAATGTTATATTGGCCAATGAGTCTGTTATTATTGTGTATAGTCTGCCCTGTTGTTTCTCAATCACATTTACATTTACGGTATTTGGCAGACGCTTTTATCTAAAGCAACTTACATGTACTGACATGTACATTTGTCATAAGTTGGACAGGTCTACACCAGCAATTGTAAGCAACCAATATTATATCAGAATAGTTACAGCATTTTGTAATCATGTCTACTACCTCAATATACAATTAAATCATCCAACAAAGTTCCCAGTGACCTGAATAATAAAGTGCGTAATACTGAAGTTGCTAAGTGAAGTGGTGTAGTCTGGTCTGGTTTAGTCTGGTATGGAAACAGGATATGGACAGGAGAACTGGGCATCTTCCACATGCCATGCTGGAGCCTGTTTTCATGGGTACAGTATACTGTGTGTGTGTGTGTGTGTGTGTGTGTGTGTGAGAAAGAGAGGGAGTCCAATTGTTTCATAAAAAAAAAAGTTTTCACCAATAACATTTATTTATGTGTTTGTATATGTTTGTTTATATGTATGTATGTATGCATGTGTGAGTGTGTGTGCGTGTGCATGTGCATTAATGTAAATGTCTATGTGTGCCATTACATGCGTTTGTGTATATGTAAATGTGTGTGTGTGTGTGATGTGCCCTTCTCCTTGATTCAGCGCTTGCTTGCATAGCCTTGCTCTCCCAGCAGCACACCATAGCATCCCTGTGTTCCAAGGTCTTTGGTTTACAGTACCATGGACCATCCACTGTCACCAGCTAGTTTGTCTTCCTCAACATGCAACATTTTAACAGCAGAACAGATGCATACTGTAATGAATGAAGTTCAAGGCAATAGTAGTGACAGAAAGAGCCAAACATTTACCACCAATATGTTCCATCCAAGTTGTAAAACTAAGATTAATTACATATTTGTCATATCAGTCAAATACATGTTCATTGGACGTTCAAGTGATTTTCCTAAAATGAAACGTGGATGATTCAATTGATCTGATATGGTGCATTGGTGATCTAAAATGATTAATCAGGTTTACAGGCAACATGTAAGAATACATGTTGTTCTGTTGCCACTTTTCTTTTTACTGGGAAAATACAATTGTACAATGTAACAGAAACAATTGCTACACAAACTGACATGATTTGCTCTTGGTCCATATTTGGAGTTGCTGGTCAGCGACTGTGCCTCGCCCCGTCAGCCTGGCACAGGAAAGCACTAATGATTCACATGAGGAAAAACAAACAATGAAATCCATAGGGAAAACTAGAAAGATACAGGCGAACGTCAGCGCGTTGGTATTATGGGTAATGAGATTCAAGGCTCTGTCTTGAAAGATGGCTTTTCTCAGACTCAGAAAGAATCATCTGCCTTGAAAAAAAAAAGAAAACAAATCTTTTCTTCTCTTCTTTAAAGTGGTTAAAGACCTTTGGCTGTATACGGTTATTTTTGTACATGCTGAGTGATTTTCAGTAGTTCTCAGAGTGCTAGGTAATTTCCTGTCATTGTTGCCTTTTTGTGAAAACCAAGCAATTTGTGAAGTCACAAGTAAGTCCTGTGTGTGCCTCACACCCAGCAGTTTCATGTGGGACAAATGAGACGTGTCTGTCCTGTACACGACTAAAAGTACACCCTTACATTGGCTCACAAACTCACTAATGTTTTTATCTTGAAGTGAAATAATGGTTCGTTCTGGTTTGCCTTTCTTGTGTTATGATCGGGACAGGCAGGCCATTCTTTTCCTCTAAACTACATACCCTGGATAATGAAATACAGTCTTCATCATTGTTGCCCTCTGATCCTTTGAGATTTACCATGGAACAAGTGGAGCCAGCCACTGTCCCACCTCAGAGGTACTGTATGAAGCGGTTAATCATTATGCTATGTTTCTTTGTTGAGGGCACACCTGTTACTGTTCACATATTCTACCATACATTAGTAGCCATTTATTTTAGAAGCAGTGTCGCCTCCACTTTTCAACTCACCCCCATATTACATATTATACTCATATGCTCAATGGGACGCAAATCTATTAGCGAGATCAAGATGCTTAGTAATCTGCTTTTCTCTTGTTATTTCTGATTTAAATGCTTAATTTAATTGTCTAAAACAGTGCGGTCTAAATATGTGTGTTAGTTGATTATGTTTGTGTTTTTAAGTCCAAAAGCAAGATGTGTTTCAACCCTTAGGCCAAGAAAATATAATTTTGTTACTGACCATTAGTGTTTAGTGCAGTGTAAAATGATCTACAGTAACATGAACTATTGCTCAAGCTATTATTATATTATTATCAACTGTGACCTCCATTTTGAAAATTGCAGAGGAGACGTTGCATGAGTGTTTATGTATCGGCAGCTAAGCAAGATATATTCTCACAATATCCTTCTCACATACTTATTGTGCTCATAACATCAAAACACAGTAGTTGTCATGCAGTGATTCACTAGCCCATTCGCTCAATAATAGCGGCTAAACATTTGAGAAAATAACAAAGGGCGCACAGAGAAACACAATCGATGCCCCTGCCTCCGGAAATATGATCTTGCACCTGGAGTTCTTAGAAGCAACTCTACCTCTGTGACGGAGAAAAGAAGGGCAGTGTCCCTTTAAGGGAGAAGTCACGGAGAAAGGGAGACAAGCCATAAAGAAGCAAGGAGTGTGTATGTAGACGTGCACATGGTAAACTGATAGAGTGAGGGAGACACAGATAACAAAGCAGTAGGGAGAAAGAGAGAGAGAGAGAGAGAGAGAGAGAGAGAGACAGAGGGAGAGAGGGAGACAGAGGGAGAGAGGGAAGGAGAGAGAGATGGGGGGGGGGAGAGGGGGAGAAAGAGAGAGAGTGGGAGAGAGAGAGAGAGAGAGAGGGAATGCATTAGGCACTAAGAGCCATTCCTTCCTTGCTAAAGGCTAATGCAATCGCCACAATAAGAGTCTCAGCGGAGCCTGGAAAAAAACAAGAGAGGGGGATGAAAGAGGAGAGGCAAGGAGGGAGGGAAAGAAGAACGGGGAGGGCGGGAAAGAGAAGAACTGGCAGCTCTGCCTCCTGACTCTCACATGGACAGTGGATCTCTTGGGAGGACCAGCTGAAAGTCTACTCTGTCTCCCTCCCTCACTCCCTCCCTCTCTCATTCTCTTGTTTCCACTGGCTGTGAGTGTATCAGAATAGGACGGTGCTGTGTGGTGCCTCCACAGTGATTAATCAGGCTTACACAGAGGGGAGAGAGAGAGAGAGAGAGAGAGAGAGAGAGAGAGAGAGAGAGAGAGAGAGAAAGTCCAGGTCCAGTAGCAGTCAGCTGGCTGGATGTGTTAACTCTACATCTGACCACTATGGGAACAAGACGGTCTCCTCCTGCTCCTCATTCTTCTCAGCAAGCTTGGGGAACAGGGGAGCACACCTCTCACAGTCTTCTATCCTCCTCCACTGGTGAGCTTGGGAAAGCGACCCTGGAAATACCAGGACCGGCGTGGATGGACCAGCGCTATACTTCAGAGGAACCCCTGCGCTATACTGGCAGTGTGTGGAATCTGAAATGTCACATTTCAGCCGGCCAGTTAGCAGGTTGGCAGGTTAGTAAAGCAGTTAGCCTGCTGGAGGTTGATGAGTCGAATAGTCAGTCAGTCAGTCAGAAAGTTTGTCGGTGGAATGCTTCCAATGTCACCTCATCTGAACTCTGACTCACGTAGAACAAGGAGAAATGGACTGACGGCATGGTGAGTGAGTGGAATTAGCCTCTATTATTGTTATTCCAAAGACGTTTTTTATCTCTATAAGTGGGTGTAACCTATGTAACCTCTTATTTGTATTTATTGCATTTATTTTGCTCTTTGGTATTTGTTTGATGTTGCATGGGATTTGCTGCCTTGGTGGTTGAGTTACCATGATCACATACTGTAGGACAGATCTGGCCCCAGCATCAGTTTGACGTTATTGATGCTGTGTATATACTGTATTCACATGGGAATACACTGTCTGGGAAGCATTTGTTTGTAGCAATGTGTTCACATCACAGCCTGCAAAGTAAAGAATCAATGGTTTTACATCCATTTAAAATAATTAGTTGTGTATTGTGTAAATACATGAAAAGAAAAACATGAGGCTAAATGTAAGCCAGCCTTTGACTTTGTTTTGCATTGAAAAATGGCTTTTTAGAACTTCACACATCCATAATAAGTACATGCACTTATTATGGGTTATTGTGGCTACCTTGCCAACGCCTTACTCACAAAGCTGGTGATCGTGGGGGGTCTCAGAGCACTGTATTCTCACCAGTGTTTGGAAGAGGACGTTGATTTAACAAGCTAACTCTGACGTGAAGCACAAATAGTTGAAATATTTGCACAGGTTTTATCTGGGTGTGATAATTCATTACTTCAGATTTAATTAAAAAATTATGATAGAGCTATAAAACACATCTCTTATTTCTTCATTTTCAAGATTTGTGTCCAGTGCTCAATGTTTTTGCTGATCCAAGAACTGCATTCGAGTTGCAGTGAAAGTGAACAAATACTGTATACAGTGCTGTACAGACCTAAAGAGTGCACACACATGCAGATGCTGAAAATATGCTCCAAACAAGGTCACATATACAACATCGGTGGCAGATGTTGACAAGGGCGTTGCCGCGGGAACAAAGAACAGATGTTTGCTATTTGCAAGCTTTTTTTGTCAACGGTGGGGATTGTTGTGAGGGTGCACACGTGAGCATGTGCCCATTTGTACAGTATGTGCGCATGCATGCATACTGTATGTGTCAGCATGTCTACATTCCTGTGTGCACGTGTGTTTGTGTGCATGCATGTGCGTGTGCGTGCGCGTGTGTGTGTGTGCACCCACACGGCCCTGTTTTCTTGTGTCTTCCCGGGTTTCCTGCCCTCTGTGTGTTCCCCGGCTCCCCGTCAGATCAAGCGAGGAGTGTCTAAGCGTACAGGGTTGGTTTCCCCTGCCTCCTCCTCCACCATCGGCCGTGCCACTACCGCAGAGGACTGCTGTCTGCGCCCAGGCAATTACAGCGCACAGCGAAGCCACACACCAAATGAAGGGGCCTTTGAAAGGCCCGACTGGCGCATATTTGCTTTTTACGACCAACTGAGTAGTAAACAGCTCCCCTTGTTGACGCTGGAGTGAGAGCTTAAACGCATGTGTCATTAAACACACACGCATTTCTACACAACGCAAATGAAAACCAGGACACACGCACTCTTCAAATCTGTTTGAAAAAAATCCCTCCATTAATGCACAGTGTGAACAAACAATCTTATCTTCTTCCTAGTTTAAGAGGTTTTTTTATTTGCCAGGAGTGAGGGACACCGTCAGCTCAATATGCGCTGCTGGTTGATTTTATAATCAGGTTTGTCAATCTCTGCCGCGTTGTTTTCCTGCGGAGAAGCAGGAGCAGTGGTGGCAGAAGCCTCCAATTGGAGCCATGTGTGGTGGAAAAACAGACCTTGGTTTGCGGATAAATTGCATGCTTGGAGTGGGAGGGACACTGCCGGTTACCGAGGTCACGATCTGAATGCGCCTACTCCTCGTGCGCTGATGGATGCGTCTCACTTGTCCGTTGTGGATTCCTCCCACCGCCTTGCTTCCTTGCTTCTGTGGTCTCTTTACTTGACCTGATATGAACAGGGAGGGTGTTGGCCTATTGTCAATAGTATATTTGTACATGACTGCGTTAGCTAAGAAGCCATGTTGTGGCTATCAGATGGGAAAGGGAGAGAAACCTCAGTCTCTGCTTTAGTTCTCGTAGGTGTTGTCCATAAACGGCTGGTACGTTGTGTGCTGTGCATGGCAGAAGCAGCAAGTGGTATTGCTCGACTCTGAGAGTCTGATAGCTCAGTGAATGCAGACATGTATGTGTCCGTGTCCTCCGATGAACCTGTCCTACTGTAATGTTGTGTCTTGCTTGAATTCCAGCAGCTCACTTAAATACAGCGTCCATGCTCATGCATATTGGCACTTTTTCTTTATATTTCTGTCTCTTTCAGGGCTGTGCAGAGGCTTTTAGAGGGGCAGGTGCTCAAATTTGAAAAAAGGGGCACCGGGATCAAAATATGTTTGAAGAGCATCTTAACCTTAAGATGCTCTTTACCTTAAGAGAGCAGCGTATAACCTTCCAAACTATAGCCACACATATTCAAAGAGAATGTAAAGTCAAAATGGAATCTTACAACACATGGCATCATGATACACCTGAGTTTGCCATTTAACTAAATGTACTGTTGTCATTCTTATTTGACAATGGTTTAGTTGCAGACTACTCTCGGGCTGTTAGGCCATGATAAGTTGGTGTACCTGGACATTGAGTTTCTTGTCCGTGTCAATCATTCTTGTCTGCCGGTAAGAAGAATAGAATGCATACCAGAAAGCAGTGTGGTGCAGAGCAGCCCCAGATAAGTTATGCAAGACTGGGAATGTGTAAGACTGTTCAGTTATTAATCTGTACTGTAATGTAATATGCACTATATATTAATGTATAAGCAAATATAAATATAACATATATATTTTATATGTAGTTTATAGACACAAAAACAACTAATAACAACAATTATTCATTTCTTAAGCGACATCTTGCTAGTATTATCATCTAACATATTCTCATCTTGTGCTTATTGCTTTCGTATTTAAAGTTCTTGTTTCTTGTTACTGTCTCACCAGATCTGACAGTTTTCTATGTTATAGAAGGTTTAGTTTCTTGAAATGTATGTAATTTCTCTCTCTGGAATAGAAATGATAACATATTGCTACTATTATTACATATTGCATTATTATTACATATTGCATATTGCTATTGTCTCTGTATGCGCAAATATCTTAACTGTCACTTGTGTCACGTCAGACATCTTAACGTCGGTTTAACTTTTCATTAAAACACAGTACATTTCTTACCATCCTCTTCGCCAATATCAAACAGACTGATGCGCTGCTCCTGCGACTTATTGTTGCCTGTGTCCTTCATTCAAAGACGGACGGGGTCACGCCCAAAACGGGCAGCTTCCGGCAACTTTCAGCCAGACGGGAATTTTTTACCAAGATTAAATATGATTAATTGTTAATAGTTTTGGCCCATGATCATGCTGGACATTTTTCGTTTGGTTTTTAAACGCCTCGTCAAAAGGGCACTATGGCCAAATGGGCAGGTGCTTGAGAACCTAAAGCCCCCCCCCTCCCCTCTGCACGTGCCTGGTCTCTTTCACACTCTCTCCCTCTCTCCCTCTCTCCCTCTCTACCTCTCTCTCACTCTTTCCAGCACTAATTTCTCAGTTTCATGTCTTATTTTCTATCTCTCCTTCCTGAGTCAAAGTGTTATCGCTGAAGCAGCGGCTATTAGCTAATAGCCAGGATAGCTATCAGATTTAGAGATAGGTCCAGGCTTTTATACCGCCATGCCATTTCCTCTGATGCATTAAGATCGATTAGGTTTCTGTTGTGGAGGGCCAAATCTATTGTCTATTATTGCTTCAAAATAAGACAATAGTTGTGTGTGTGTGTGTGTGTGTGTGTGTGTGTGTGTGTGCGTGTGTCTGTGCGTGTGTGTGTGAGCGAGCGAGCGTGTTTATATTATACTAAGTATTTCTTTCCATGAGGTAACTTGTAATTTGTTATCAACAAAGTTCTGTGATTGATTTACATGAAATTGCCATTTATAAAATGTAATTAACACTACACAAGGTAGACTATTGTTAATGGGATATGCTTGTAGCACAATCCCTTCATCATTCAGGTGAGGTAGGGCTGGTTTTTTCCACACTGAGTAACCTAGTGGGCTGAATAATGATGCCTAAATCAAACCCACTGTGCTAATGACTTTTTGAATGCCCATAGGGTTCTGCATTACCTGCATGTACAGAGGTGTGACTTGACATTTGGTTGAGACATGAGCGTCTATTATACCCATAGTTCTATGGCTATACCTCACTAATCTTGGCTTTTCCATCACTAGATGGTGTTCCACCTAAATGGGTTTTTAATATTTCAACTTGTAGTTCAGTACAACCTTGGTCATCATGTAATGCCACATTAATTTATGATGCAGTTGATGTTAATGAAGTTTAAATTGGCCCTGCTTCAAATAGTGCTGTGAAAATGACAGAAATAGAGCACACACGGCGTACTCCAAAACGGACTGCTGAAGCAGTATAATAGCGCCTACGAAAAGGCTTTTATAGGCAGGAAACTGTAGACAAGGCTTCCATTAGATTATACTATATTTTGCTCTCTCTGCATGCTCAGCTCTCCCTTATTTATCTCTTTAAGCCTCTCTCTCTCTCTCTCTCTCTCTCTCACTCACTCACTCACTCACTCACTCATACACACGCACGCACGCACACACACACACACACACACACACACACACACACACACACACACGCTTTATCTTTGTGTCTCCGTCCAGTACTTTGCTTAGTCATTGCTATAAGTGACAAATCACTGCATGGAGTGGATGTGTTAGCTCTGCAGTGACGTCAGCGCTCCGCGGTGGTGTTCAGCTGTGAAACTTACACCTGCAGTCATCCTTAGTGCCACATGCACAGCAACAACTCCCCGGTAAACACAGCGACTCTCTCGTATAACCCGCTTCATCACGTTCTGTAAATGTAGACACACTCACGACACCTGGCCAAGATAATAACGGCATAGATATACAACCAGACACGCAGCATAACACAATTTATGTGAGTTCATAACATGGGATAATTCTGTCAAGTTCACTGCATTGCGATGCTTAATTAACGCCGCCAGCCTCTAGAACCCACTCTGTTCTCCCTGCTCTGACACGTTTCCTCCCCTTGCTCTCACCTTCGGCCCTGCTGCCCAACAAAGATCTTCCTCCAGGCGGTGAAAAATGTCATTTTGCTTGGCTGAGATTGCAAACCCTGCACTTAAATGGCTGGCTCATACCTTCAGCCTCCCACACTATAATGAGTTCTATCAGGCAATAAATTATGTTCACTTGGCCTCACGTGAAATAGTTATCTGACCTTTCATGAACCTCATGCTCCAGCTTAAAATGAGGTAAAATGGATATGTACATTTCTTTAGACTTGACACTCTGTTGATATACTTTTTTTCTCATTGCAGTTCTCAAAGAAGGTGGTCTTGACATTTGTGTATGTTTATGTAATCATTACAGTATGTTTGCAGTGTCTGCATGTGTGTGACTGTTTAAGGTTTTTTTTGTGGCCAAGGTTTGATCTAAGTAGTAGTTGAGTAGTTGCCGTATGAATGCCCGTGTTGCGCAATGACGAAGTGACGATTTAATCCAATCAGTAGTATTCATTGTTG
>JAODUE010000707.1:0-13056 GCA_027564755.1 Amblyopsis hoosieri
GTTTGGGGTCCCCTGCTGGAGCTGCTGCCCCCGCGACCCGACTCTGGATAAGCAGATGAAGATGGATGGATGGATGGCCTATAATTGCTTTGTATACGGAAGTGCCAATTTGGACGTGAACAGTCAGCAAATATCCTGTGTTCCAACTGTGCTTCCAAAATTCAATTATTCACATATCTTATGAATAACGCACATTACCTCGAGTGAGCAAGTGCTGGTATTTTTGTACATGGCGCTTTGAATTAATTATAAACTCACAGTGGCAATACACACAACTTACGTACATCCCAGGTATACTTGGTCTTCAAGGAAACATGCCTGTCTGTATATGAAACATGGCATCTAAAGCCACACAGCATTGTAATTTGATACTCATTGGCTTCTGCATTCTGGAACTTTTCCAATATCTAATCTAATATGCATTACTTTTGTAAACCCTACTATTCTCCCCTGTTTTATGGCGTGAAGACTTCAGGACCATGGACAGCGCCCCACACGTGGGTGTCAGTGCGCCAGCATTCACTACTTTTTTTCTTGTAGGGGTTATTTGAGTTATGATTAAATTAAATAGGCCGTATGTGTGGCCGGTCATGTAGTCAAGTTAGTCAACTCTACTGGTGTGGGTTCTCTAAATGTATTATGAAATTGGTCCAGCACCAGCAGCAGCCTACAGGTCAACACAACCCTTTCCCGTGTTGACGGACTTTGTTTGTGCGTCAGAGTCTCGCGTGCACCCCTGTGCTACTGTAATTGCTTGTGCGACCCATGAGGTCGCTCGCAGCTCGACTCTCCGCCGCTGTCTGTGTTTGCGCTCGCCCACGTTCCTACGTTTGCGGGGGTTCCTTTCGCTGCGCAAGACTCCGGAGGTGTGTGAACTATGGCCGTATATATGCACTTGACATATGCCATTGTCCACTTTTCACACGATCTCAGTCTCACACGCACAACACACACACGCACACACACACAAGCGCCAGCATGCGCATTTCAGTGTGGGTCTAAGGAAGCGCTATATACATATGTAAGCGAGCCACACCTGTCCAAATAAAGTTGAGCAACGCAACGAATTATTCCTCACGCGTGTACAGCTCTGTGTGCAATGATCGTGGATCGGCGCGCATCGGTCTACCAACACGTCACTTGTTTGTGTGTGTGCGTGTCTCTCTCTCTCTCTCTCTCTCTCTCCTCCCCTCCTCGCACACACGCACACGCACACACGCACACACACACACACACACACACACACACATCTTAGAAGTATGTGGCTTGCGCTGAGCTCCAAGGTTTTGACGCGCCGGTTCCACCGAGCCTTTGGATTGGGAGGTATAAGGATTTATCTGTCCTCTATAAATATCTAATATATTTTGAGTGGAAGAGACTATCTATGATTTTTTCACTATTTTTTTCCCCACCGTACATATATGCGAATCGTTTTCGGACAACCTCTTTGGATTATTCAACCAAATGGACCTTTTGGCTTCGCTGACGTACACTTCGTGCATTCCGCAGATAAACGACTGAGTAGATTAAAAGTGAAACACTTTGTCTTTTGATAAGATATTTTTCTACGGGTTGCAGGGGATACATTTGTTCGAAGGATACAACGTTAATAAATTATAAGTTTGCGCTCTGAATTGTGTCTAAGAAATGTATTGTAAGGAGAATAACTAAATATCCAGCAGAAATCATTGTTATAAGACCATCAGATATGTTGGCACGGAGATATCTATTGTCAGTGGTGCACAGAGGGATTTTGCGGTGCGCTCGTTCAACGTGACGATAGGCAATTAAACAAAGTGCTCCAAAAACTGTTTGCGCACCCAACCTAAACTGGAAAAGACACATAAAGCATATTTACGCCGATGTCCTGCTTCATCTGAAGTTTTCCATTCGGACCCGTACTCCTGTTGAGTTGGACGTTCCAAAGTCGGGTGGGAGCGCATCGGTTGCAGGTGAACCGCTCTCCTCGGCTCCTTATCGCGATGTGAGTGTTTCCAGGCCGCCGGAGACCACCACACAGAGATGCCGGGGCTACATGGACCCCTCGCCTAGAAGTACCTCTTTATATCCTACAGCGTCAACAGAACAATTCCGATAAAGATTTTGTTAATTCCTCGCTGAAATGACATCGGACGCAATACATTGCCTCCTCTCCAGTGGATCTTGATAGGCTATTTGTCGCGCTGTTTCGTGGGGGGACATATTGGCTGTTTTTCTCAGCAGACCTTGGACACACCTTTTTGATGTCATTCAAGGTAAGTTTGTCTTTATTTAGTGCAAGCAAGCTGGCTACGCGTGTTTCTGGTGGTCGTAGGAACTCGGGGGGGCTGCGATGCTTAAATAATTGAACGTTGGGGAGGAGGTTGTGAGATTGCGGGTATAGCGAGTTTTCAGGTGTTGTCTACTTGGCGCTGTCTGATCTACTGCCCACTGACTATAGCCTACCTGTGAACACTACACTTTTTTGCGCTTTCAGGGCCTTAGGGAAATTATAATGTCATAGAGGTGGCCATTTTGATGAGTTTAAAAGAGATGTAGAAATGGCAACAGTGAAACTATAATGATCTCTTTTTAAATCTAGGTGGCCAACCCGTGTAAGGGTTTAATTAACTGGATTATTTAGAAAACAATTCGTATCATAAATGTGATTGTTTTCTATTTTTTCTTTTTGAAGCAGTGTGCTGAATGTTGCATTGACATGCTATACACATTGATTAATGTATAAATACCTTTCGTCAAATAATCATTCAAAATTGCATGCTTTTAAAAGTATGGGGCTTGTACTGTGGCAACTGTGCTATGGTCTATGCAGTATCTGTCAACTGATAACGTACAGCGTCCGTGGTCCTGGACGCAGGTGCTATTTTTGGTCTGAGGCCTAACGTCTTGTGGGCCGGGATTGGTCAGAAATACCCATAGGAAATACAACGCACCTCACAACAGCCATAGTGGCGGCATGACAGCGTGACAGTGCTCCCAGCTGTGACGTCACGAGCTTCACATTTAATGTGATATTTATTTATATTAAGTCAGCCATTCACACACCCAACAATCCTGGCCTATTAATCATACTCCTTATTTAGAAATATGAATAATATATGCTTCCACTGTATGTTGAAAAATAGAATTAGAATTAGAAGAAAAAAACTTTTTCAAAAAAGAAAGAAAGATGTTGTCAAAAGTAGTCTTAAAATAAGTATACCAAGGCTATAGGCTATGGAACAGTAATACGTGATAATCTCACAACATTAGGGACCCAGGGGTGTAAATGATTTGGACACTTTGGACTATGAATATCATCAGTCCACATTATTGTATTGCTGTACTCATAAGTGACTTTGAGTATATTGTGCAATAAATGACTCATGCACGTTATAAACCACAGGCTGTGGACAACTTTGACTGGGTGCTGAAATGGAGCTCTGTTAAATCAATACTGTAGGTCTGGTGGTGTGTCTTCACGCCCACACACACTCATCCTCAATCCTTCATCTGTCCGCCCACCACTAAAAACACATTTACCCCATATTATGCCTTTTATGTAGCTATTGTCTCCTCACATTGCAACTGTCAACTGAATGCCCCTAGTTCAAGTGGGTACTGCTAATGCTGTAAGCTAGCCCTGCCTCGCGGTAATGAAGTGACCAGAAGCTGCTCTAGGAAAGACAACTGGTAATGGTTTTTGGTGAACCCTGACCCTCAGATTAAAGCTTCAATAGGTTCATGCCCCTCTCCTATTATGGGCTGCCATTGCTTTTCATCGTGTGTCATCATGTAGCTAATCTCAGACTGTTAGGAGAGCTCGACTCTTCATACAGTTTATGCATAAGTGTCATTTAGATTGATAATTTTGTTAATCATTTGAATTTCAGTTATTGCTAAATAAACATTTAAACTAACCAACAAATTCACTATTAAGGAATATATTTTCTTCTTATTGTTATAGTTTTACTTTATCACATACAAACCCCTGAACAACATGGTGTTGGAGAGACATAGCTTCTTTATTCCTTGACTGCTAGAATTGTATTAAACTATACATAAAGTTGTAACGAAAGTTCATTGTTTGTTGTTGTACTGTTATAGTGTTCATTGATCATTTTTTATATTTTTTGCAATGATAGGCGTTTTCCATATACGTTACTGAATAGACCTCTTGTATTGCTAGCTGGGTACACACATTTTGGTGACAAAAGGTTCAAGGTTCAAAGTTATCTTTATTAACCCCAAGCAGTAGTCAAACAAAAATAAAAGAAAATAGACATGCAGGCAACAATATCTGACATAAAAAACTGAAAACACGTAATTTAAAAAGCCAATTGCAGCAGGAACAAATTTGTTCTTAAGGACAGTATATTGGTCCTGCACCATGGAAAATTGTATCTGCGGTCAGAAGGGAGTAATATAAACTTGTTAGACAAGGGCTGGCTAGAAAGTCAAGATAAAATGGGCCTTCTTCAAAGTCCTGACCTTATAAGTGCAGCAAAGGTCATTCAGGATAATTCCTGCAATTGTTGCTGCACATTTTGATAACACCCTGCAGCACGTTCCTTTTTTTAGGTTAAGTGACCCATACCAGCTGATGAATGGAAATGTGAGGATTTATTTAATAAAACAAGATCAAAGCATTTTCATTAAAGTATTGTCAACAGCAAAATGCTTATGATAAAAAGACATGCGCTGTTGGGCTTTACTACACAAATTATCCACATGAAGATCAAAGGTCAGCTTGTCTTTAGTTATAATCGCATCGTATTTATACTGCTACACAGACTCAGCCGCCTGATCAATATTTATCACAGAAGAGATGACAGCTGGATTCTTCCTGGAATCTACAATGGTACAATGGGTGTGTTCAGTGGACTGAATGTTTTGAACGTTCAATACATTTTTTTTACTGAATGTTTCCTCGAAAATGTTCAAAACTTGAACCTTGAACTATTTTCAAAGATGATCCATTTAATTGGCTCAATGAGCGTTGCTCAATGACGTGTAAGAAGAATAAGTGGAAGTTGGTGATTAAGTAATCTCTTTATCATTATGTAGTACCAGTACCAAATGTTGCTTTCATTACCATATTATTTTTATATTAAATGTATGCCATATGATTCTGATATGAAATGCATGAAAAATAAAATTTGAATATCTTTGCACAACCAACAGCTGGGTATATATGGACACTTTTTTTTCTTTCCGAATGGAATCTTTCCGATTGACAGTTTCGCGTTGCCTGTTTACACGGGATGTCACCTAATCAGGTCTGGTGTTTACATGCGCCATCGCAATTTATTGGAATTGATGTTAAACATGCACACATTATCTAGCTCATAATGTAACGTGTCCCACTAGCAAATTATAAAACTGGCTAGCTTCTTGTTGTAGGTACGTCTGAGAGTGAGGCTATTTGTGTGACTGCTGGAGAATTGTATGGCTCCAGATGAAGTAACCGTACTAATTCCTATTCACTTATTTGGTGGTCTTGATGCAAATCTTGTGCATCTGTACAGCTGAAACACAGCAATCTACAACATTAAAAACTCAAACGATCACTTTCATGTTGTTAGCCATGTGAATGTTGTTCAACCTACTGCAGCCCAACTTTGGGATTGGCAACGGTCAGGAAGGCTGATAGAAACAAAGCGATTCTTTGTGGTCTGTCACGACAAGGGAATGCAGCAATCATAATTGAGTGAATACCACACTGGTCATTCTCCTATAACCTCACTCATTAGTGAGCCACTAATTAGAGAGGACACAGAAATTCCAGTAAATGGATGATTTTCTGTTTTGTTTCTCAAACAATCCTCTATACTCTAGAGCAGCAGCGTTCAACCCTGGTCCCGGGGACACACTGTCCTGCATGTTTTATATGTCTCCCTGCTCCAACACACCTGATTCACATGAATGGGTCAGTCACAGGCTTCTGCAGAGATGACGACCCATTTATTAGGTGGTCCCCAGGACCAGGGTTGAAGACCTCTGCTCTAGAGAGTTTGTGTGCATGTTTGTGTGTGTGTGTGTGTGTGTGTGTGTGTGTGTGTGTGTGTGTGTGTGTGTGTGTGTGTGTGTGTGTGTGTGTTAAAAAACACTCAAAACCACCCCATCTGGCAACAACAATCATTCCACTGCCATTGTCACGTAGATCACATTTCTTCCTTATTCTGATGTTTGGTCTGAACAACAGCTGAACCTGTTGACCTTGTGTGCATGCACATCTGCATTGAGCACATGATTGGCTGATTAGATATTTGCATAGGTGTACCTAATGAAGTCACTGAGCTTTCTCTCTTAGCTCTATGTCCCTTGCTTAAAGTGACAATCCACGTTCATCCTTGCGTGCACTTTGTAGATGCACGTGGGTCTACAGGGAGCCAGGGGAAAAAGGGGCACACTTCTTTCCATTCATCTCCAAACAAACCTGCACACAAATTCAGAGTAAATTACCGGTTTGGAATATTCTCAGAATAAAAGCATGGAAACACAAATAACAACAGGCAGAGTGGCTCTCACAGTGTGGTGTCAAGGTGAAACCGCAAAGGCTTTTCTACTCTTAAACATCAGACGTGTTAAAAGGCAAAACATAATTACATCTCGCAAATATACCTCATATGTCATAATTGGGGACCTTTTGTGGTTGGTTAAGAAGTGTTACCCTTTCACGGTTTAACAGTTAACCTGCGGCTTACTCTAAACCCAACCTCATTAACTCCCCTGAAAAACCAGCCTCCTGTTTTTGTCCCTGAATAAAGCCTGGTGTGCTGAAAACTGACGCCATTCCTGGCCTGAGTCAAGAACAACAAGGAAGTGGACATGCTGAATTTGAGTTGGAAAAGGGAGGACACACACACACACACACACACACACACACACACACACACACGCCCACACCCACACACACACAACCACACAGACACAACCACATAGCTAGATGACCTGTGTGAGTTCTAGTATTGTGGTTCACCGTAGGAGTGAGAGAGGGTATTGATGATTGTATTGTAGCAGCGGTTTAGAGTGACCTAAAAGTAACAGGAGGGTGGCAGTATTAGACAGACGGAGAAATGGATAATAGTGCAAAGAATAGTGCAGAGCAACCTGCAAAATGGAGGGAGAGAAGGGCTGTAAAAAGAGACAATACAGTAGCCCTGAATAGCCGAGGGAGTTAGGGAGAAGGGCGGGAACATGTCTCGGTGAGGGGAAAACGCTAGAATTACTCCGTTAGGAGAAACGATCGGTTTGTTCTGGACAACTGGGGAGCAGGGACGGATGCACTAAAAGAGCCTTGAGAGACCTCTGCTAAGACCAGAGCAAAATGCAACCAGGCAGAGAGAGAGAGAGAGAGAAGCAGTCTCAACACCTGTCGATATTGTACAGTGGAGAACAAGGAGGAGATGTGATGTGACAACAAAAAGAGAGAGAGAGAGAGAGAGAGAGAGAGAGAGAGAGAGAGAGAGAGAGAGAGAGAGCAAGTAAGAAGAGATAGAGAAATAGAGTGAAAGAGAGAGCAATAGAGGGAGAGTAAGAGATGAACCAATGAGAGAGAGAGAGAGTGAATATGGGCAAGGTATGTCTAATGGATAGGGTGCTTTGAGCTCCAACAAGCCAAATATGCTATACCTGTAAGCATTCTTGAGGAAGGTGCCCAGCACCTTAACAACTTGTAAATCAATTTGGACAAAAGCAGCTGCTATATAAACTCATACATTATAAGAATAAATTGTACCAAAAACCTGGGTAATGTATTTTATAGCTGCTAAGGGTATACAAACATGCAGTATCATGCTAAGAAGATATTGCCTTTTGAAAGAGTAGTGTATCATGTTTAAAACTCCCACAGCATTTGACAATTTGGGTACAAGATTAGCAATGTTTAATGCGTGTTTAATCTTAAAATTCTTTCATTGTATTGCATTGTATTAATTGTTTCATTTTGCAGTATATTCCAGCGTAAAGAATACTTTTAAAGGACCCATTCCATGAAAACAAAGTATTTCTAGTTGTTTTTGGAATTAGCAATGTCGATGTAGCACAGAGAAGTAGTAAGCCTGTCAAAGTGGACTGTTAGCTTCCTGGTCTGTATTGGCTAAAAAAAGGAGAGGGGCGGGGAAACAGGCGAATGAGAGAAACATGCATATGTTGCGTAGATTACTGCACATACTTTGTTTGGTAACGCCCCTATGAGGATTTGGCCAGCTAGTATCAGCGAAAAATGCAAGGCAAGGAACTGATGTTGATCGCCAGTAAACAAACCGTAAGTAAAAGTTTAATGTTCAACATTTGCAGATGACCAAATCTGTAAATCTATTTTTTGATAAAGTCACTGCAGGCTACCATAGCATTTGAGTCTGCAGGACAGACATATTATCAAGTGATGTGCACATCAATTACTACATTAGATTAATATAGGCTATTGTTCAGAAACCGTAAACGGATTAGAAATAGGCTTCTTAAATAATGTTGTGTTGATTTACTTAACCTAAACATTGCTCATTGATAAAGACGCTCGCGTGTCATATCAAAATTGTATTCCCTGCCGGAAACGGATTGACGTTTTTGGTACCGCGAGTAATAATATTTTTTTCTAGGTCAGTGATCAATCATATCATACAAAACATTTAACGTTACGTCCGTGATAATAACAAATATAGAATATGTCTTTGTTTAATTTGAACGTTTCTTGTTTAACCGAATAGCCTGTCACTTTGTGTTGTTGCTAGCAGCTAGCATCTAGCCACCTATATATCATAGCCCTGTAGTGGCAAGAACGGCTGCGGTTTCGTGCTATGTAACCCATAATCAATTAATTAATACATGCTTATGGGTACATGGCTGTTTAGCAGGCAAGAATATCCCTGCAAAAAAATCCAGCATAAACCAGCATGAATTCCATGCTGGTCCAGGCTGGTTCATACTGGTTTGTGCTGGTGAAGTGCTGGTCCAGGCTGGTTCATACTAGTTAGTGCTGGTCTAGCTGGTATACCAGCACACCAGCAACCAGCATGGGATGCTGGTACACCAGAAAACAGCATGGGATCAGAGATACCAGCAAATCAGCATTCCATGCTGGTTACAGCATGCAAAACATACCTTATACTGGTGACCAGCAATGCTGGATTTTTTAGCAGGGATGGCTGCGATGTTGTGCTATGATATAATTTAACCTTCATTCATGAAATAATGTGCTTAGTAGATACATGCTGGTTATCAAAACGTAACACCGTTCCTACACAGGGCTGTGTGACCAAGCTGCTGCTGTGTTGTTGACATGAACAACAATGAACTACATTCTGCCACCTGTATCCTTTACTGTAGTCTGGACGGCGAGGCGGAATTCAGGCGCAATATTAACACCTTGAAAATGCTGTTGAAATGAAACCACATGCGGGACCAAAACCCATAAAACTTTGTTCAAACTGCGTTTGAGTAGCCTGCACCGGTACTAGCAGTAAAGCAGTCGTAGCCTCACGTCAACACAGCTACGTGGAAGTCAAGGCGGGGTGGGCAGTGACTTGTTACATTTAAAGCAACAGTCACTGAAATCAGACCGTTATCTAAAGAGTTGTTGTATAATGTGCTATTCCACATAAACTAATACTACATCAACTACATTGCATTGAGAAGTCAAGCAACTGTGTCAACAAGTGAAAAGGAGCATGACATCTCTTCCTTTAAACTCCTTTAAACAGAGTTATCACGGGTGAACTATGCATTTCAGCTTTTAGTTTAAATATCTTATGTCTTATTCTGGGTCTAGTTTAATAATATGTTTAAGTAAGTAGAATATTTGCTATGGTGTCTGTTACAGCTGTCAGAGGACAGTCGCTATAGCACTACTATACTGTCTCTAAAGGTCTCTGCAGACACTGACAGACTCCTAGATGTAAATGTGTGTAAATGTCTGACTGGCATGATTTGCCAAAACATGATATATGGCCTCCTAAATGATTACCAAATATATGTAGTATGTGTGCAGAGGTTGTAGGGAGGTAGGGAGATCAAAATAGGAATGGAAATGTACAGTATCCTTTTTATATTTCAACATGGACACTTTTGTTTTGGACTTGAAGAAAAGGTGCGCAGAAACACTGGGCAACGGGCATTTAATAGCAGAATCAAAACCTAGCTTGTTAATGGATTCAATCAAACAGGTTTGCAATGTGTTCAGTGAATGCATTTGATGTCATTCACATAGTGAATAGGGCTCAGATGAAGAGAAGGCTCAAGTGCAGGCTCCATTTTCCTCTCTGTTTCTGGCATTCAGTCTCACAAAGTCTAATTTAACACCACTGTGGATCATTTATGTTTTCATTTATTATTTGTGCAGCACAGATTGTGCAAATGTAATTCTTTGTCCTTTGTGTGTGTGGTCACCGCACATATACAGTAGTACTTTCGTTAAAACAGCCATCAACCTTGCAATGCTAAAGAAAAACCTTATATTAAGCAGCAAACACACCATTTACTGGCTCTTTTCCAAACCACCTAGATCTTTCTCTGTATATATTATCTCTATATCCTGCATTCAAACAGATATCTTCTTCCATGCTGTGACTACAGTCTGGTTTGTCACCTGTCAGAGTGGACACCGGCAAGAAAGGCCAGCTCAGAGTCACACCAGCATCACTGAATGCTTCTGACGGATTGCCCCAGTTCTCTGTTGATCCCCTCATAATGCCCGCTACACTGCTCAGTCATGTGGTGAATGAGTAGATCTGTGACTTTAGATTCATAGAGACAGATAATTATGATTATTATTGTGTGATGTTCCACGTTGTAATATTTACACCACTAAATAATGTTTCATAACATTTCAGTGGTAGTCTCATGTAAAAATTGTATTTCCTAGTAAAATGTCCAAATGTTTGTATAGTTTTCATTAGATGACTTGTAAAATGAAAACTACATTTAAAATGCAGACAGTAAAACATTTTAATTGGCGCACATTATAAATGTGCACCACCGTCGACTGAGAAAACGCTAAAAACTTTACAGACTCCTCATCATTGAGATCCTAAATCATTGATCCTAAACCACTGAACTCCACACATGGCAATGTGTGTAAATCACTTTATTCCAATGGGGATTGAAATGTCAGAATGAAAGACAGAAAAATGTCTGTTCCAAATGGTTCTCATTACAGGCCAGCATGTAGGCAATAAACGTGTTAAAAGTGTGTGCAGTATTTTTACATTTTTCTAGTTGTTGTTAACTACAGATTTGGGAGACTAAGTGCAGTGTTGGATGTTTCTGTTAAGTGAGCAATAATTCACCAACTATTTTAATAACGCTGGATTAAAAAGGAGAGACATTTTGTTATACCACAGTTGGCGTTCCAACTGGTGAGCCAATGGTAAACCATGTGCTGCATGAGAAATAGATAAATAAATTATCCTTCAAAATCTGTTAATTTGTACCAATCTAACGCCATATGCTCCAAGGATATCATCTTTTTTTACATTTTGCTCTTGTTTTTGTCACAATACCCTCTCACACTTAATGTAATATGTCCACTGCATGCAATACATGCACTTGCTGCATACTACATTTTTGTATTCCTTGAGTGTCACCATTAAATCTGCTTTTAGTGCCAGTAAATGTTTTCCATTTCAATGTATGGTTTTGTCTGAATGCTCTATATAGTTCTGTTTGCACATTTTTACAAGTTTTAAGTTTTTTACAGCCATTAAGTTGAGAGAGTGTCAGGAAAGGTGTCTGCCAACTGAAATCCATCATGTGTCAAATAGACGGCGTATACAATACTTTATTCCACTGAACCGGCAGCTGAACATCCTTACATCCTTTTCATGTGTAATCTTCCAACTGCTTTGAGGAGGCAGTTGGAGACCCAGGATACATTTGGCTGGGTCATGGCATTTGTCTGTAAAATGCAGCCTTCCTTTTCTGCCTCTCACTCTGTCTCATTCTCCCTCATCTCTCTCAACCTTTCTGTCTCCCACTCTCATTTTCCATTTGGCCTGTGTGAGTCTTTTTCTCCTTTAATTCATATCTACAGGCACACTCCTGTATGTGTGTCTGGTGCATTTACAAAAACATAGTTGTTTTGGTTTGCTTTGGAACCTGAGTGCTTAGATGCGGTCATTTCTTTTTCTGGGGCACTATGACACAGTCAAGGAGCTGTACCTTCATGGGCCATGCAGCTTTGAACAACGCATCTTGTGTTTAGTGAATAAATGTACAGTATGCATGCCTATATAGAAATAATCTCTTTACGTGTGCATGGATAAAGCCATACATCTCCCTGCTATACAGTAGCTGTCCTGTTGGCTGTCCGGAGCTTGTAAATGAAATGGATTAACATTGACTGTTGCCAGCAGTTTTATAAATATGTGTCTGTGTGTGTATGTGCAAATGTGAATTTGTCTTGAGGTATGTTGGGTTTGATATCTGAAAGTGAGTGGGAAAGCTGGCTTTCAGCCAGTTGGCTTTCAACCTCTTACTGTACACCCATTCTCTCTCTCTCTCTCTCTGTGTGTGTTCTTCTGTCTCTTGACTCTATCCATCACAAGTCCACCACACAAAAGTAAACTCTCAGTGAGGCCATTTGCTGTATATCTCCAGTAGTAAATCATGTCTTCTTATCCCCCACTCCTTCCTTATTAACAGATGATAGTGGTCAGCAGGCTGTCTTCTGTCTGGAGTCTGGAGTCTGATTTCTCCCCCCAGGAAGTCATTCTTTCCTGGCTACGTCTGTTCCTTGCGGCGCGCACGTTAGCACTCACATGCACGCTCGCACATCGCTGTGAGCGGCAGGGCTATAGTAACAGGCCAGCCCTCTTGGTTGCTTGTGGAAAGATCTGACTAGGTTTTGACTGGCAGCTGGTTTGACTTATGCTGTGCATGTGGCTGGCACCTCTCACTACTCCTCCCCCAAGAGTGCTCATGGGCTCACTGCCTTCTCTGTGTTACAAACACCCAGTTGGAGCTCATAAACAGGGTTTATTAGTGTACTTTAATAATACTTTTGTCACGATTCGCGGCCGGTCCAGCACGGGTGAGGGCCAGGCGGTGACTCCAGCACCGGACAGCGCTCCCAGCACA